>JAVHNF010016851.1:5073-15444 GCA_034783455.1 Micropsitta finschii | reverse complement strand
TAACCTGGCTTCTGTACTGCTGAAAATGTCTCCATTGAATTAATGTCTGTAGTTACAGTTAGAACACCTCCTTGTTTTGGTTAAATCCTAGTCTGTGACATTGTAGTTATAGAATGTCATAGAATTACAGCATTATTATATTTGAAACCCCTTCCCCCCCTCCTTTGTACTTTAAAGAAACAGTTGAAATCATTGATTTTGCTTTCAATGCGAGCAAAAGCAAAGTAATTAATCCAGGCAGCTTTTTCATGCATTTGACAAAGCTTCATGTCACATGAACTGTTTTCTCTTTACAACCAGAAAGACAGACTCTTTACTGCTGAAAAGCCCTTGCAAATGTCAAGAAAGTAATCCAGAAAAAAATCCCCGTATAAGAAATTGAAAGACCTAAAAATATGGTATTTACCATTTCCAACTTAATCATGGGGAAAAAATATTTGTATTAGGTTTCATCGGTCGAAGCACATTTGCAGTGGATTTCAATAAACTGCTGGCAGTTTATAAGATTATTCATTTAAGCTAGTGCTTGTAGATAATAGCAAATTAGCTTTAATGTATCTCTTTATTCTTACACTGAACACTCTTCACAAGAAATAAAAAGGGTTTTTGAAGTCTTTAGATGACAAACGTTGTATTTACAGATGGCGATCTCTGTATTTGAAAGCTGCATTAACTGGCATCATCTCCAAGCAGAGATGCTTAGGCAGAGCCAAGCTTAGTGTTACGTAGCAGGTCGATTACCAAGAAGGGACTCCAGCCCTAACCTCGGCAGTCAATACTCTGAGCAGCCAGTACAAGTGGGTGGATTAGCAAGACCTATCCCTAGCTTGCAGTCTGCATTGACATGATGGGATATTTTTATTTAAACATTAGGAAGAAAGCAGAAAATGTCACATTTCTGCTTGCCCCATAGACTTTTCCATTTCTTGCAGCCATAGTAAGTATTAAGTGGAGAAGCTGCCGGGCTAAAATAGAATTAGTTTTAAAATAAATTCTAAATCCCACAACATTTGGTGGAAATTCATATGCAGATTTCTGCAAACCCAAACGGGAGGTCCAGGTGAAAGATTTCAGACTCCAGCCTGTCCCTGTTTTAAGCCTGATGCCCAAGTGTGAGGGATGGGAGAGGGGACAGGAACGGGAAGAAGTTTTGGCATGGTGGAGGAACTGGAGGGTTCCCCACTCCTTCCGTCTAACAGCCTGCTGTGGTCTCTCAGGAGAGCAAGCTTCCCAGTGGGGTCTCTAAAGAGCACAACTGCTCAGGTTACTTGGGTGTCACAAGCAAATGGTGTTTGGAGAGCACTTGGAGACTCTCGTCAAGAAGACGTAACAGGGTGGTCTTTGGAGTGGCAGCTGCTCCCAAAACCATAGTGGGAGTATTTGAACAACAGTGGGAAAGAGATTTTCTTCTGTTGTAGTAAAAGGGAGGAGAAGGAAGGAAAGTTAAATGGAGTGCAGGCATGAAAGCCACATCCATGACTCCTCGCACCCTATAAAGACTGATGGCAGCAGTCTGGCTTAAAAGGAGCTTGAAGCCTCTTGTGATCCCTGGCACCAGTTTTGGTTGCTCCTCAGGCTTCCAGCTCTGAACTTGATGGATGTCTTCTATGTTAGAACATGGCCTTCCAGTCCTGCGGTTGGACCTGGCACAACACATGGATAGCAGGGATTCTCCTCCAGTGCTTCATACCCAGGAAGTCTTATTGCCTTTCATATGTCATCGCCACTCTTTCTACTGTGTGCAGTCTGTGTGTCACCGGTCCTTATCTTGCTTTCCCATCCACCCACAAGGCAGCTGGGGCCAGAGGACTCCTTTTCATGGAGTCTTGGTAAGCAAATCCATGTGGTGCCGGGGAGTGAATTGCAGGCCACTGCAGGCAAGGCAAGGGCTATGAAGCTCCCTGCCTATGTGGTGATTCTCCTCAAGTCTACCAGGCAGGAAAGTCATCTTTAGTTCAATGCTGGATGCTCTTGGCCCAGACCATTACTACCAGACCATGTGAGGCATTTTGCAGGTATCAGCAGTGCTACTGATTGAGGAAGGGGGGAAGGTTGGGGCCTCTCTACTCTTCATATGAATGAAGACCCTAAGTAGCACTTCACCCATCACTGAGATAATCTGCAATGGGGTGAGTCACAGCTCCTAACAAGGTGTGACCTCACTTTGCCCGTGGCTCCACTTCCTTCCGCAGCCCTGGCTGAAGGTGGTACCATGGTGGTTCTGCTGGCAACAACCTCGTTTGACTTGCAGCTTGGCAGTAAGATGGTCTCTGCGTCTCTGGGTGTCCTCCTGGGCAGACCTATGCCAGGCTGGTGACTGCGGACTCCCCACCTGTAGGATTCAATCCATGGAGTCAGGCAGAGCTGGGTTTATAGTGATGGTCCTGGGAAGCATATTGCTGGGGAGCTCAGGAGCATGAGGACATCCCTTAAGTAGCAAGACTCAACATCCCTCTCTCGGAGGGCTGGGTCTTTGCTTTTAAATAATGAGCACTGCAGGTTCGCTGGCCAAAATTGCACCCACATTTCCTTTACTTGCAGGTACCTTATCTCCATCCCCATCACTAATCCCATGCACAGGCAAGCATTGTTAGTACTTTAAGAATTAATCACATGCTGTTTGAAAAAAAAAAATCTTGACATTTGCATTTCAAAACTCTTACCAATTCTAAACATTTATTCTACAAAACTTGGAAAGATTGTAGTTCTGTTTCAAATTATTCCAGCACCGTGGGCATTGCCACAGAATGTAAAATTACAGAACATATGAGACTGAAACCTGACACCCGTTCTTCCCTGTTGTGAAGTGTCGTTGATGAAAAATATACTAGTTTGAAGGGGAAAAAAATAATTACGTAGGAGCATGACCTATTCCCAAAGCAGCTAGCCAAATTTGCTCTTGTTTCAGAGGGAGCTGGGTATGTAAATAGAGGAGGGGACCCTTCTTCAAATATGATTGAATCAATTTAAAATGCTAAGAAAACGTGAAATAGCTCCTACGGAATAATCTCCTGATGCTCCTGTGACAAAGTTCAGTGCTAGCAGAAAAGAAAAAGGGCAGGTTTCTTCCTGCTAGTGTGTCTCTTCTGTAACAGTGATTTGTAATCAGAATGACACAGAAAATTAATAAAATCGGTATTTCTTGCTGTTCTATAATCTTTCTTCCTTACAGCATTTTCCAACCAGGCATTTTTAAGTTTTGCAATCAAAGAGACAATGACTTTTGAATGTAATGAATAATCTACTCAGGCATTTCAGTCCTTTAAAATGATCTAGAAAAGATGGTGAGATATAGACTCATAGAAACATAGAATCATAGAACAGTTACGGTTGGAAAGGACCTCGGTAGAAAGGAGTATTTGTATGGGGAATGATGTGAGTAAACCAGGAACTGGAATATAAATACAATTGTATTAAAGGTAAAGATAAAGAATGTGATGCACGTCGTCATTCAGAAAAAATCTCCTGTGCGTATTTGCACATACACATGTGTATATTTCGATGTGCACACACAGATGTTGTTATACAACGTTTTCATCTGAAGACCTCACGATGCTTCAGAAAGCTGGGTATTGCGTTTTGCTGCTCCTATTTTACAGATGGGGATGTTAAAGTGCAGAGAGGTTACATGTGCAAAGCACATTGCTTTCTTGAACGTAATAAGCAGTAAATGAGCTCCCATCTAGCAGAAGAACTGCCTCTGCCATCTTCAGCAAACCACCTGTTGCTTTGAATGGAGAATTAGACTGCTTTGTCCAGGCATTTCATCTTCCCATTCCAGCTGCTGGTTTTCACTGTACCTGAAGAAAGCGTGGAAAGACACGTGGAACTTTAGACATGTTTCAAACGGAGCAGCCTACTCTTTAACAAAAACCAAGGCCAAAACCTCACATAGTACATGCCATTTGTTTCCCAGGTCTGGACCCAAGTCCTCTTCTCACCCATGCACCATTTAATCCACTTTCTAAACCTCTTCTTCATCCACAAGTAAGTAGGAGTGCTTGAGTAAGGAATGAGCAAGAGCTGTAGGCTTTACCCTTTAAATTATAGCGATGGAATAGCTTACGCTCGCAATATGTTGTATTATTCGAAACAGGGAAATAATTTTTCTTTGTGAAAATTAAATTTAAAACATATGACTGCAACCGTCCACATCTTTCACAAAACGCTTGCATGTTCCTGAGGGTCCTGATTTCACAAAGGTTGGACAATTATTGTTTGATTCCCTGGACTGTTCATTTATTCTTCTCTCTCTGATCTGTTTTGCCTCTTTCTCTGTTTTATCAAATTACCCAGACAGATAAAAATGAGCTGTCCCACATAGATGGTCTATTCTGGAGCATATGTGTGGCAAGAAGCCCTCTAAAATCCCAAGACTGCAGAGCTGGCACCTCCGCCACAAACCTTTATATATTGAAATCTGTACAATTTCATATGACTGATATGCCCAGCGACCTGCTGAGGAGTCTGATTTTAAGACACGAGTTTGCATTATCTCTGCCAGCAGCGGCTGGGGAACAATAGAAGAACACCTTTCCACTACCCATATGAGCTGCCTTTGATTTAGAGTGTAAAACCCTAGCAGAAGCTCCCATCTCCCTCTTCCTTCTTCCTCTTTCACACCAGAAATGGTCTAGGATGAATTTAATTTTCACTGTTTCTTCATCACACTGTAAAGCCCATGCTGCTGCAGATTTCTGTGCTGGACGAGCTACTGCTCACAGCCAGTGCTAGCAGCAGCCCAGCTCCTGGATCTGAGTAGTCACTGCTTTGGGCTCCAGGCCTGCGTGGAGCTTCACTTCCCTCCTGGTTGGGGTGGCTGGCGCAGGGAAGGAGCACACACTAAGGTCCGTGGTGGACCCCAAGGTCCACTAAGGACCAAACTAAAGTATCAGCTCCCCTGAGCCCACTGCCTTCAGCCCTCCGACTTGTCCCTTCCTCTGCTATTTGCTTCTATAGGCTTCACCTGGGCTGCTCCCCTCCATAAGTTTCCTGTTAACTGGAGTCCTCCACCACTTATTCTTCACAGCTGCCCACTTGCTTTCCAGGCTTCTTCCCTCAGTCAACTCTGCTTCCTTTTGGCTCCCAGCCCACCTCTCCCGAGTGACCTCCACATCTGGGATGAACATGGCTGGAGCCGTGAAAAGATGTAGTAGCTAAAGGGGCCAGAAGGACCTGCCCTATGGGCATATGGGAAGAAAGATCTTCTAAAGGCTGGGCTGTAGTGTGATCAGGAAGAGCAGAAAAGAGGCATGAGTCTGGTGGCAATCAGAAGCACCTCGGTATTAGAGGTTGGTAGTCAAGCCGTGGTAAGAGTAAGGTTTTAAGATGAGCAAACTAAAGAGTGTTGCTCAGTCCCGTTTAAAATGGTGGATCTGCTGCAGACTGCTGGATTAACTCCAAACACTTCTGTAAGGCACTTTTGGTTTCATCCCTTTTATAATAGTTACACTGGGATTTTGCTAAATACTATGCTCCTCAGTGGTGCGTGATTCAGAGTCAGATTTATAAAGACATTTAGGTGCTCCTTCCCACTGATTAAAGAAGTAAAAGCCTCAAGTGGTTTAAGAATCTGCCCTTGGGAGCTGCCATGTGTGTCTAGGCACCCGAAGCACTTGAAGATTTACTGCATCTAAAGACCCAGTGAAGATCAGAGAAATTCTTCGCCGAACACAAATGGCAATGAGACATACTTTGAACTGTCAGAAGTACTGCCTTTAATTTTCTTTTCTAAAGATCAGTGTCAATGGAGAATATACTGAGTCTGGGCTTGGGGACCAGTTCTGCAAATTGGGTCTGATGCTGCTGCCGTGAGACCAACTGTTGTCTACAGCAGAAGCCAGACCAGATCTAAACGACGTGCTCAGTGGCACACTGTAGTGATATTTCTCCTGTTGAATTGGACCTTATTTAATGTGTATCTTCCCTGGTTCCCATGGGCTCAGGGGAGAAGTAAAACACCATGCCCACTGAGCAGCAGACAGTTGGATCCCAGCTAGCCTGCAGGCACTATGTGCACGTCAGTGTGCACACCAGCACTTCCTCATCAGCCTTTGACTTTAATGGTGAGCTTGGGCTTTTCATGCTTAGCTGGTAATTTCGGGCTCTCAGAGATACACCCATTTGTTTCTAATGGGAAGCTGGAAACAGAAGGTGCTTCAAGATACATGTGTGGTTGTTTCTATTTGATCTGATTAAACTGATTAATAGATGCCACAGAATCAACAAGCAAAAAATGACCTTTTCAAACACATTCCATTTGTTTGAGTCCATTAGGCTTACAAGAATAAATAAACCCTCTCTTAATGCTTCATAATATCAATAATACCCCAGAAATTATTCAGCACTTAATGACCAATTTAAGAGCATAAACCACTGTTACCAATCAATTTACTAGGTATTATTGTGCTTCTGTTTATAACTGTCTAATTAAATAGGTCAGACTTGCTTGCAGCGTGTTACCTTCGGCAGACAACTGCATCCCTCTGACTCAAGGCAGTAAAAGCCTCTCCTAAACCCAACAGCAACCCCGGTGTTCCCATACAGCTCTCTAGGTTTTCGCTTTGCCCTCACCATGTGGCCCCCATCCGTGTCCCCCCCCCGCGCCACCCCTCCAAGAGCAGGTAATGAGGAGAGCAGAGCTGCGGCGGAGCGGGGAGCACCACATGCCTTGGCAAAGGCTTCCCATGAAGTTCTGTCCTCTAGCTGCGGATACAAACTCAAGCTGGTTACGCGCGCAACTCCAGCGTGCCGAGCCCACTACCCCTCGGCACAGCCAAATGTTTCGGCAGCTGCCCTTTTGTCCTTGTCTCTTAAGTAAACAAAGAGCAGATACAAATTAATGACCTGAATTTACGGCAAAACACACTGCCTTCCCAGAGTAAATAGCCTTAAAAGAACAGATGTTAAAATAGCATTTTGTACTCAACGGCAGAAAACGGCTACTGTGCAAATGTAAAAGCTCGGGATGTATAGAAAAGAGTATCTAAAGCATCTAATTGTGCCACGCTGCCTCCCGCTCCACCACAAACCCCGTAACCTTCTGATGGTGCCTTGTACAGAATAATTATCCTCCCCGGGGCATTCCCCAGCCCTTCTTGCCTCCTCTTACAATCCCAGTAAACTTTCTCCTTTCATTCCTTTATATTCCTTTTGGAGATGAAAAGAGCAAAATGATCATTTTGCCAGCACATTAAATAGCGACTGGCAATCCGGTGCTGTAATCCTTGATGTAATTTAGCCTGCAAGAATTGTGCTCCCGCAACGCACCATCTCAACAAACCATTCCTTTGAATTACCTCTTTGTCTTGCCCCGAAGGGCGCATTCATTATGCAGGAGAGATTATTTCTCACTAATTTTTTTCTCTTGCTGAGACTTATCTCACCAATGCCTTATATTTAAGCAATTGTTAATTATACTCATGTGCAAAAAAAAAAAAGAGAAGTAATTAAGAGGGACAAGAGGGACAGAGGCTTTGGGGGGTTTGGGGGTGTTTATGTATTTATTGATTGATTTTGTTTTGCACAAAAGCAGAGGGAGACTCAGTTTTGCACGGGAGGTGAGCGTGCCTTTCGATTGGCGAGCCGTCTCCACCACTCAGCACCATCAAAGGCAGGAGCGAGCGGCACCAGGTCACAGCAAGAGGAATGAAAAGGCATCTCTGCTTCCCTGCCCAGCGAGTGCATTCTGTTTATACTACACCACATTGTATTTCCAGTCTTACTCGACGTTTTAATATACATTTTCTTGTCAGGCGTCTTGGCAATCGGGTACACGACTTGCAAGATGGACTGAGAATTCCACAGGTGGACTGATTAGTGGGTGGCATTTCTGAGCTCCAGCAAGCTGTTAGCATTATGTCTGTTTGCTTTAGGTACAGATGTGAAATGATTTGACAGTCAATCTCAAAGTGTGTGCGAGTACTTGGGCTTTTTTTCTGCTTTTTTTTTTTTCCCTTCTTGGTATGTCAAACTCTTCTTATAATACAATCCTTATCCGTCTGGTTGTCCATTGAAAAAGCATCCCCCCCGTTCCCCCTCCTGCAGCCAATCTGGATGCGTCATGCATTATTCAGGAGCTATAATTTGTAAGTGTCAGAAGTGGCTTTGGTTTTTTTCCTGTTCGCTCATTTGAGGACCACAGCTGTCACGACCAAGAGTCCACGCCGGGCATAGGGGTTACCCGCCGCAAAGCCGAGTTGGTTCCTTCGGGCAACTTGTCCGAACACAAGTTTCCTTAACAAAGCCATAGTCGTAAGCAAATGGTGTTTGACAAGTGGAATTTTCTGTTGACTTGCTCATTTCATTTCCTTCTTTTGGCAGAAACACTTGGAACTTGATTTTCTTGCAGTTACTATGAGCCCAGAATAATAACTCCTAAATCAACACTGAGGAGGTGGAAAGGTACAACAACACAAACACTCAGTAACAGTCAGGACAGCGACATGGAAATATGAGTTGACATGCAGAATAACCACAAGTGGTGCATAATTTATTGATTGCACCTTGTCATGGGAATGATGAGCTCTCAGCTAGAGGAATTATATTTTATATATTTCACAACTTTGGGGAAAAAATATAAATATTATATATACAAACTGCATATACAGTAACTAATGGATAGAGCAAGATTCCTATTTCCAGTTAGTGAAAAGTTACGTGCATCACAAGGCAATGTTGTCTGGAGCCGGGTAAGCCCGGGAGAAGGGAGGCAGGAGGGTGGCAAGGGGGGATGCAGTTCCGCAGCACTGCTTAGGTGTTTGGGTGGACATGGCTAGGTTAGAGCCATTCCAGTGTTAAAATTTCCCAAATGTTGGAAGGCAGATGGATTGTATCATAAACATGGAGCTTCAAATGTGCCCTAAATTATGATGTACTCTTTCAGTTGTGAAATATTATATATGTGAACCTGCTGAAAACTGCGGCATGAAGCAGCATGCGAAGAACAGCAAGCTACCCTGGAAAAGTAGGGTAAAAGGTCTGAGAAGTGTCTACTTCTTATCACCTTTAAAGCTTTCAATCAGGCAGACTCTCGAGCCTCTCCGTGGCTAGGCACAACCCAACAGCTTCTTTCCTTCTCCTCATCCTATTTGCTTCCAGCACCAGGAGAGCTGTTTGCTCCCGGGCTGGGGCTTTCCCCCCTTTCCAAGCTGTTGCTGTTTCCTCCCTGTTTGAATCACTGGGTAAGCAGGGGACCGACTGAAGTGGACTGTTTCCTCACTCCAGCCGTCACACAGAAGGGGTGCCACAGCCACAGCATCATTTGCTGAGCCCTGGTGGCTGCGTATCGAGGTGGGCAGCTGGCAGGAGAAGCTCAAGCAGTACCACCACTGGCCACTCCACCAGCAGTCCTGGCTTGACCGGATGGTTGAAACCCACAGAATAAATGCACAGGAGTTTGTCCTACCCAGGTGTCATCCTAAAGGAGTGGGCTAACAGGTTAGCCAGGTGAAAAATCAGTTTCTGCTACATTAAATAAATCGATCTTTCCTCTTTCTGCATTGGAGAAACATGTAAGCTTTTTGTGTTCTGCCGATTACTTACTACAGCACTTGATTTACAACCCTGGAGTTAAAGCTTTCTCTGAGTAGAAAAGCTGTTTCTCCAAGTGCCTCTTTTTCAGTGCTATGAAGAAACATGTCAGAGGAGACACAGCAATGCACTCCAAATGAGAAACAGGGGCTCGGCTCAGTGCTTGCTGGTATCAGCAACAGATTTGTCTATATCACCTTCTGCAGCTAGGAAAGTTGCTGCCGTGCATTTGCCATTTAAGTTGTGAGCTGGTCTCATGCTGCTTAAGGAACAGCTTAAGCTGGAATAAAAGAAGCTTCCTCGGAAGAAACCAGTTACAAAGCCTTGGGTACCATGAAATCACAGTGGAAAAGTGCCCCTCAATATAGCTAAGAAGAAAGAGCCTCCAGCAGAAAGCTGGTGGCCCTCCTCTAGAGAACGGCAGCCGCTGCCTGAGCTGAAACGCAGCTTGGTTTAAATGTGCTCAGGGCCCACCTTGGTTACAGCACACACTTTGCTTTATTTTCTCCCTCCAGACCCAGAAATATGTTTACCACCCCGCTCCAGGCGATATATATCTCACCATTTCCCATGATTTACAATTAAGTCTTATCTCACAAGTAGAAATCATTTCTGAGCTTTTTATAATGTGAATATGATGGAGACCTATGACTAAAGATCTCATTTATTATTTTTCATTAGTCTTCTGACTTTTTATGAGGTTCCTCTATGTTAAAAATAGAGAGCGCTCCTGTTAAACGCGTATTTCAGGTGACCTTCTCAGGGAAAGAATTACCAGGCTGAGTACACCCAGATGTGAATCACCAGGGCTGCGAGAAGAGGCGAAGGCCCCTGTGCAGA
>JAVHNF010016848.1:6208-16563 GCA_034783455.1 Micropsitta finschii | reverse complement strand
AATAGTTAGGGTTGGGTTGCTTAAAAACACATCCATCCAGACCTATAGTGCTGAATTAAAAGACTTAAAGGATCAAGTTTTAACGTGGTAATGTCTGTAAAGCACTGTAGGAGATCACAGTGTTCCCCACAGCAGTTCTGTCAAACACCGTCTCTGCTTTCCCCAGTCGCGTACCCGGCGCCCTCCCCACATGCCAGCCCCGCTTCCCCACCGCCCCGCCTTCACCCCCCAAGCTCGCCGCTCCGCCCGCCCGGCTCCGCTTCGGGAACCGGCAGCAGGCCGCGCGGGAGGACGCCATCTTGACTGAGGGCAGCTTCGGCTTCCCTTCGGCTTCAGCCGGCAGAGAGCATCGGGAGGCGGCCGCCAGCTTGGCTGAGGGCACAAGCGCAAAGGGGGTGGGGGTGTGAGGTAGAAAACAAACCAACTCAAAACACGCAGGAGCAGGTCTGAAACCCGCAGGTGAACCACCGAGAGAGGGTTGAGGGGGAGCCGACAGGGCGGTGCCGACAGTGCGGCGGCCCCGTGAGCCGGGTGCCGGGCTCGCTGCGAGGCCATGGGGGTAGGTAGGAGCCGCGGCCGGGCCGAGCCAAGCCGGGCCAAGCAGAGCTGGGCTGACGGGCTCTCTCCCTGCATCTTGCATTGCAGAGAATCGGGCTGCAGCTGCGAGCCACGCTGGAGAACATCACCCGGCTGCGGGCCGAGGGGGAGGACTTCCGATGGTACCTCAAGGTGCGGGGACCGGTGATCCCGGGCTTTCGGGAGCGGGGAGACACCGTCAGCGGTGTGAGGAGTGCTGGGAGTGCCCAGCGGGGCCATGGGATGGAGGCCTGTGGTGTTGGGTCACAGCACCCAGCTGAAAACGTGATGTGGTTGTTGTCCCACAGCGCAAGCAGGCTGCTACAGGAGCAACGAATGTGATGGACAAAGTATATAGATAGCATAGAATGGTTTGTGTTGGAAGAGACCTTAAAGCTCGTCTTGTTCCAACCCAGTGCCATGGGCGGGGATACCTTCCACTAGACCAAGTTGCTCATTTAGTACATGCATGACGTTATCCGTCACTCTTGAGTACTGGAAAGTCTGAAGTTTAAATGTTGCTCAGTGCCTTTATTGAGTAATGCACTGGCAGGTAACCCAGGTGAATGGCAAGATGTGCTACTCCCATCTTTCATTTTGTGGCCGTCCTTTGTAATGTGTTTTCCACCAAAGGGTAGACCCTCTGCAATGGGTATACCTTGCCAGGTTGAGTCAGCTCATGGGCCTGTCGGGATGGCCGGACACTGATCCCTGCCTCTGGCTCCTCTCAGCTGGGAAAAACAGGGATTGTGAATCTGGAGGGCGCACATCATCTCCTTAAGCCTTTTAATCCCTGATTATTGACAGCTTTAAATTGTCTGATTGATTTTTCAGCTGAAATGTGGAAACTGTGGTGAAGTTTCTGAGAAATGGCAGTACCTGCGATTGATGGTATGTTCCCCTGTTGTAACCTGCATCAGAACAAAACCAAACACAATCTCCGTCTTGCACACAAGGATATCTGCATCAGGCATGTCATGACTTGCACTTTAGATGAAATACAGTGTTTTAATAGCTGTACACATTGAGGAAATGCTGTCATGTTCCATATTAAAAACAGCATTTGGGGACTGTTAATTGAAATATGCCATTGGGATGGCAGCTGTTGGTGACAAAAGTATTTACTGCTTTGAAAAAGCCACCTTTCTATAAAAACACCACAAACTTTGGATTGGTATCAGAATAAGGTTGTGCCTGTAGCATATTTCTCTAATGTCGATGGAAACTTTTGGGGGAATTTGAGGTAATTCAAGGCAAGTGAAGCATGCTAAATTGGCATTTGGAAATTGAAAAGGCAAGATACATTTTGTCAGTGGTAAAAGAAGGAATATTCTTGGGAATAATCATCCCTTTTGGTTGCATACTACTGAATGGTAAGAATGTATTTTGAGGAATTAACGGAACATGCCTTTATCGGATACGACGTTATTCACTATTTTAAGTCTAGATTCTTTGATCATCACAGCTTTCTGAGTTATAGGTGCCTAGTCTATAAAGCCTTCTCAATGCAATACTTTTAAAAAGTTAAAGACCACTGTTGTAAAGCCTGCTTTACCTTTGCAGAGGATTCTGCCAGAGTGCAGTTAAAAATGATGCCTCTGTTGTCATGGTTTTTAGGACAGTGCTCCCCTGAAAGGAGGCAGAGGAAGCGCCACTATGGTGCAGAAATGCAAGCTGTGCTCCAGGGAGAACTCCATCGGTATGTGCTTAGGAATTTAAGAGGCATCATCCATTTTATGCTTTTTCTCCTAGGTTTATTTTTTAGTCCCCATATTTTGCTTGATGCTGTTAGTAAAGAGCCCTCACCAGGGATTTTTTTCTGTGTACACTGGTGCTTGAATTCATGGCAGGAACATACTTGTCTCTGTGCACATGAAGGAGCCAGCACGGCCTCCTGGTGCGTTCAGGTTTCTGCATGAACAGAACTCATATCCCTAATGCCATTTTATAAAAGCATGCCTTTTTTTTTTTTGCATTAAATCATTACAAATGGTGTAATGTCAGCTTCTCAGGAGAAGTGAGAAAAACTGAATTGCACCTTTTGAGGGCCAACTGCAGGAACTGCTTGGTTACCCTGTTTCTTCTACTGTGTCTACTGAAATTTGTTTGTGAGAAGCAGCTGGTGCTTGGTTTGTGCTGAATAAAGCTGAAGACATAATGCCACTCACTTTTACACTTCTGATTTTTTTTTTTTTTTAGATATTTTAAGTCAGACAATCAAGCCTTACAATGTAAGTTTGTTTTCTCTTTCACATAACAAGATAACTAAGCATTAATAATATTTTGAGGTTTTCTGTGTCATCACATTCCTCTTTCAGGAACACAAAAAGCTGGTGTTTTCTCCTGACAGAAAATTGTCTCATGTAGACTGCTGCACACAGGCTCAAGTGTAGAATAATTTGATATATATCATAAGTAAAATATAAAATTATATCACTCAAATGAGAGGTGATCATATGGTGTCCCTATTAGTTTCCTTCTGAAGGCTTCCTTGTGGCAGACTAAGAAATTTTAGTTAATTGCCACTTATTAAGTGAGCCCTAGGGTTTTGCTGTCACTCGGGACATCACAGTTGATAGTACTGCCTTTAAAGCAGTTCATTTCTAGATTAACGCTTGTCACTGTCTATTAGATGCAAACTAACAGTATTCTGACTCAATTACAGGCTGAAGACAGTGAGAAATTCAAAACCATAGTGGAGTTTGAATGCCGAGGTCTGGAACCAGTTGACTTTCAACCACAGGTGAGTTTTTATTCCTACAGGTTCTAGAGTATTAAAATCCACACTGTTTGAAACTGTACTGCTTGTTCTTCCTGGAATGTCCTACATTCTCACCCAGTTTTCCATCCCCTCCGCAGTTCGTTCTTTGTCATCATTTGTCTCCAGAACCCAACCCACAAGGAGCTAACACTAACAACTCTATTACTCTTTGTGCCAGTAAACTGTAAAATTAAACACACTTTGGAGTCGTTTTCAAACTGCCTTACGGGTGACTCAGCGCTGCTCTCATGAATTCATTTGCAAGGTCTTAATTACTCAGGTTATTGCAAAAGAGTCTTTCCCAAAGCAGAATTGCTAGAGTGCACAATTAGAATGTCACATTCAGGACAGTGCCACTTTGCTTCTTGGTATGGTACACAGAGTAAATGAATTCAGGTTGTGAACAGTGTTCAATATACGGCTTCTAAAAAAATCCAGATTTCTTTTGAGATCAACAAAGCCGTAGGAAATCAATATTGGCATTTTTCCATTTGAAACTTGGTCAAAGACTGAGGATCTCTGGCAGTTAAGACTCCTGCAAAGCACACCTCAAGCTTGGAGTTGAAGGACTTCTTCAGGGCCAAGCCAGTCTTCAGTGATCCATTTGCTTATGCATGGTCATGCTGGATGCAAGTTAATGCCACACTATATTTAACCTATTATTCCAGTCGGATTAGGTGTAAATAGACTGACAAATATAAACCTGTCTTACCCTTCCCTCAGACTGTGACACTGTGCTAAGAAATAGACCAAAAAAGATGATCCTACAATGAATTCAGTATAAATAAATCACCACCGCAGTGTGCTGCAGGAAGTCTTTATCTGTCTGTATGTGTGCCTATTTGTCTATCTGTCTATACAAATGAAGTCCATCTTTCTGAGGAACAGGATGGTTATTAGTTTATTCCTGTTGAAAGCTTTGCAGCCAGACTTTGGAACTTGCACTTCCAAAAAACTCTATGGGACAATTATAAAATGTAGGAGATGCTTACAGCCTACATCCTAGCTGTGAGTTTTATCTGCTGAACAAAGACTTCACAGATGTAACGAAGCTTTTAATATTCTCAAAGTTTGGCCTCTGCACTCTGTTGGAGAGTACACTTGAATCCCTGAGTGCGTATTTCAGCGAATTTTCTGATGCCTAATGAGTAAGTATATCAGACTTCTGCAGTTCCAAACAATTCTGTAAGCTGCTTTATATTTGACATGATCCAAGTCAGCCTGGCATCATCTCCACAGTCTGGATCTGGCTTTTGATCAGTACCAAACATAGCATACGGCCAGAAAATACATCATTACTCTATTTTTTTGTTTTTTGATAGACGTATTAGCACCATACCCTGAAGTCAATTTAGAGCGGTTCAGTGCTTGCCTGTCTTGTTTAAATTATAGTTGTTTTCTCAGAAAAGAATCATTTGAGTCTGAAAAAGTATCCTTTGATTCAAAACAAATCAAAACCAAATTCAAACCAGGTACTTGTGTGTTCTAATAATGGGCAAGGGCAGTTTTCCCCTGCCAGTTACTTCTCATTTTTGTTTAATGTGCTTAGGTAGATACAGCTACTGCATATCTGATACATAATTTTTTGTTTTACTTAAGGATGGTTCAGCTCCATCTTCTGCTTGTCCCTCAAGTGAATGCTTCAATTGAAAATGAAGGTTTCTTTATAAAATTTCTCTTAAGCCTTCTAAAGCTTCTTTGTTTTGTGACACAACCAATAGTTTCATTGGTAATAGAACTGTGACAATTGACTGTATGGTAAAGTCAACAGGCATTTTTGCTTCTTTGGAGTGTGTGTTTATGCTTTAGCTGTTGGTTCTTTGCCAGACAAGTCATTGCATGTCCCAGCTCCCATCTGCAGAGATTAAACGAGTCTCTGCTCTGACGCCAGAGCTGTAAAGAATGCAAGTCGCGCTGAGTGTCTGGTACAGAAGTCTGTAATTCCAGTCACATGGCAGCTCCTTGGAGGGCTGGTGCATATCTCCAGGTGGCAAAGGAAGGGCATCTTTTATTTTGCTAGTGTTTGTTCTATACTGCAGGTCTGCATTTTTGTCCCATGATCTTCCTCTCACCCCTAGCAAGTTCCCTTGAGAAGGGCTTCTGACAATTACAGAAAGGCCATATACACACTGTGCCTTGCAGATAGCTCTGCTGTTGTTAGTCTGCTGCACTCCATGGTTTATTTAACTCCCAAGTGCTTAACCTTCCATTCAAATCCCAAAATGTTTTAAAATTGTGTGGCTTGCTTCACACATTCTTGGACAGTTGAATGTCCGACAGGCACTAATAGGGATTTCTTAATCAGAAATGCAAGTGTAGGTCCCTTGCAGAAAACGAGGAAGAAGCTGCCTTCACTGTTTAGCCACTGCTGAATAAAACCCTTCAGTTAGAAATAGCAATGTAAGAAACCTTCCTGGATGCTACACGGGTGGTTGAGATTTGTAAATGCACTTTTAAAACTAGTAAGACTTTATTTACAGCTTGATAACTGAACCGTAAAATGAGCGAGCTGTTCCAATAGAAGGTAAACCAGAACACCTCATTCTTGTGCTATACCCTACTGATAGGCTGTTTCCTTCTAATGCTAGCCTTTCCTTCAACCCTTTAAAAACAGCAACAGTAACAACAGTGAAGAACTCTTCCCTTGGAAATGAGTGATCAGGTGTATTTATCCCTTAATTCATTCAGCTGATCCTCCTCTTGCTAGTCACTTTTGTACCTAAATCCAGTACAAGCTGCTCCTTCTCTAGTGTGTCTTGGATTCTAACAGTATTTAAGGCAAAACTATTAACTCTTCCACATTTTCTATTGTTTTTTTTTTTTTTTGCAGTGTAAGTTTCTTATGAAGCTATTTTGTACATAATGTATATGGATTCTGAACACAAAGCTATAAGTACTTGGACACTGCTATATAAACTTAGAAACTCAGATTTAACGTTATTTGGAATACCTGGAAATACCTTTTTTTAGGAGGAAAACTTGTTTCTCAGCTGTGGTTACTTAGATTGAATTTTCTCAATTCACAAGCAGGGTCACAACCTTAAGCAGGAAAGAGCTTGACCATTTTTTCTACCTAATTTAAAAGAAATACAAGAACAGTTTGTGCCGAGTTACTTTCTTTAAACACTGCTCATATGTATTATTTTCTTGGTACAACTTGTTCTTAACTTACTGTCAATGCGTTTGCAGGCAGGGTTTGCTGCTGAAGGTGCAGAATCTGGGACACCTTTCAATGACATAAACTTGCTAGAAAAGGTATGTTGTCTTTGTTTCATTAGTAAATCTAATTATCCAGCTTTCTTTCCCGAAGTCACTAGTCATACCCTGCACATGCAAGAGTCTAGTTTTGCTCTTTCCCGTAAGCATAGAAAGGTCATATCTGGGCAGAAAAACTAAATCAGCTATGAACCAATATTACTAAAGGTGTCAGTTTAGAAGTACTCATTTGATAGCAGAGCAGATGACAGGTAGAAATGCAACTTTTAAGTCACTTGGGAAAACCAGACAGCAAATACCTGGAACTGGAAGCACCTAAAATGCTGGGCTTATTCAGTGTGGTGAACTGATTTTTCTAGGAAGATGCCTGCACTTCTTCCTGTGCACAGAGATTAAAAAAGTAATATAAAGACACTGTCCTTCAAAGCTCAGTATAATGACTCCAGCATTGCAAATCTTCCTTGGCTGTGAGCAAGAATCTCAAGGTCAAATCTGTTCCCTGGTATCCTACTTGGCAGGGATCTGCTTGTCTGCTTACCCGCCTGACTGGGGAATTGTAAATGATAGATAATCCTTTCATCTGCCATGGTTGCTGTCATGTCCACTAAGGGCTGTGGGCTACATATGAAAAAGAAAAAAGTCATTATTAAAACCACTGAGACTGAAGCTCATTCAATTTCAGGTCAGTGCTCCAGGTTCTCTGAGCTATCAGAACTTAGTTTAGTGACTGCACAGTGCTTTTGACAAATCTAACACCCAAATTTGGGGTAAGGTTTAGTTTCAGTTTGATTTCCACTCTGTTTTAGACACAACTGCGTTCTATCCTCTGTGACTAATACTATGAAATCTTATTTCTTATAGGATTGGAATGACTATGATGAAAAGACAAAGGAATCTGTTGGGATCTATGAAGTTACCCATAAATTTGTAAAATGCTGAAGCTCATACTGCTATAAATCCTGACATGCTTATTGATGGAGCTCTAACCATCTGAGACGCAATTTCCTTGCAGTTACTTTTCTCATGGCTGTACTTCAGGAATGGAAACCTAAGTTGTACATCCTGTCCCCAGTATGCCCTAATAAAATATTTTCACAGAGCCTCAGTACAAACTGAAAATAGTATGTATGCTTGACTAACTGTGCCATTTTCCTAATGTTGCCTTTTGGGGAATATATATGGTTGTCAGATTATTGTTTCTTGATACATTATTTCCTTCATCCTCCCAAATGATCTCCTTCCTTTCTTCGTTTAAATGAACAGCACCTTAAAGGCTGCAAAAAGCCCTGACTAGGAAAAGTTTATAAGCCTTCAGGTTTCTAATACATAAAGTATGCCTCTCCCCTTCCTAGCACTTGCAGTTCATACTTCCAAGATACAGTATTGCTTACACTGACTGTGATAAAGAAGAAAATACACTGGGAGAACCTGGAAGCTGAGGTATCTGAGGAAAGTAAAGGCAAATAGGTTTCTGAGTGAACCTGATCTGTCACATCCAACCAACATGCTCAGACTTTTATGTTCTGCTAATATACTTGGTTCTCTAGGACACAGTGGGCTGTGCTGAAAGACATGAGCTGTCTTAGTTTTACACAGTGCTGCAGAAACAAGTGCTGCTGTGCTGTTCAGCTCCAGAGAAAGACTGACCTTCCCAGAAAAGTCAAGAGAGTTTAAAAGGCAGAGGAGTTCAAGTTATACCATCATGAATTTTGTGCAAAAAGGGGTATGATTTGTATACCTCTGGCTTACTGACTGGTGAAGACCCCTTCCCCCTTTTCTATCACCCACTTGTAGCTGGCAGAGTCCCTGTTGTGAACAGCCCACAAGGAACTTGTCTGCATCTGTTTCATCTCACATTCACAGCATCACTAAGTTTTACTGATGTCTATGCTCAAGCTCTCCTGACAAGCCTTAGGCTTTAGAGTATCTGCAACAAGAATGCCCAAATGAATTGAAAATGCAGCTTTAGGCACTAAGACTTTGGCATTTACTACAATAAATAACATCAAAAGTTCTAGCTGACAGAACAAGGAGGAAAGAGAACGTTCTGTTGAGATTACTCTTCCACAGTAAGAGGATGTTTGGAAAGAGAGAATTCCAAAAGATAAAATTCAGTGATTCTTCTTTTTTAAGACCCAGGAGCACAGGTTTACATAGCAAAAGAACAGCAGATTATTGGAAAGACCCTATGGAAGAGGAGCTCCAACACTACAGAATGCTTTCAGCAGCATTCTTTTCAACCTCTGTAAGAAACATGAGCTACCAATAAACGGACTACCCATACTGTCTAATTTTGATCTGGCAATAAAAGAACTTTGTGGTTATTAACAGATATCTTTATTACAATACAGTCTTTTCCAGTCAATTGAACAACACAGTTGGTGATTGCAGGTTACTTAAAGCCTCCCACTTCATTTTCTTTGTTTCTCAAAAAGCTGCTGCAGTGGGAAAGCTTCAAGCAGTTGAGGCACAATGAGTTCTGATTCAAGTTTAAAGAGAAAAGTGTGACCATCAGTAAGCAAGCTTACTGCAAGAGTGCAAATGGAACCACTCCTTCACATTTCAAATTATTGCTTTTTTACTTATTAAACAGTTTAAGAGTGGTATCACAGTACTATAGTCTGTCTGAACACGCATAGAACATGTGTTCCATGTTCATAAACTCAAGTAAGAATGCTTTTTATTTTAAATAAAGTGTTCTGAGAACACGTGGATCTGTTGGAACAGCCGATCTGTTATCTAATTTTGACATTAGAATGGTTCTATTTCCTCAAACATGCATTCAAGGGCTGTACTCGATTTCTTTAAAATAGATACAAATTTCCTATGAACCTAACAGTATTCAAATGCAGTGAAGATAAATGAAGCCAATTAAGCTGGGCAGCCTCAGCCATGCTGAACACTGATTAGTTTGCCCATTAGACATAGTCTGCATCTTGTACTGCAACTGTAAAGTGTTCCAACGTTTGTATGTCTAACTGCCAATTTTCTTGCCCTTTAAAACGTTAAAGATATCTTCTAGTGACTTGTGTATACACTGAAGGTATTCTTTACCATTCCTAGCTGGGTAAGAGGAAACATTACAACCTACCCAATCATCATGTACCTGATATCCTACTCCAAAGCCATCAGACACCACTGGGCCAAAGCCTCCTAATTGCACAGATGGGCTAACCAGTGTGCTTGTAGAAATGATGTTGTGATTAATCCGAGCATAGGCTTGGTCTTGATAAAAATCAGGCAGTGCAATACCCTTGGATAAGGCTAAATGGCGCAACACAAACAGATGTCGGTCAAATCCCTGACCTGTTAAAATAAAATAACAAGTGTTAGAGAGACAACTAATTTTTATAGGAATAAACTTGCTCGTTTTGACATTACGTTGGTTTTCAGCCACAAAAGAGGAGCTCTACAGATGTGGGGTTTACAGAACCAAGATATTCTGCACTTTCAAGGCACGTATCTTAGGGAATAATTTGCTGGTTTACTGCTAGCCTCAAGCTAGAATCATGATGGTAAACAAAAGTGAAATGGTAACAGACAATATTAATAATATATTACATGCTTTGATTAACTATTTATCTGAACATATCCAAGCTGTTTAAAACAGAGAAAGGCTTTCCTAATATTTATGAACCTAAACACGAAGAGGATCTTGCGACAACAAAAGAATATGAATTTCAGACTCTCTGGGGTATGTTAAACAGTCCCTTTTACTGAAGTAAGGCACCAAGTTATGCTTCTGGGAAGGATAGTTGGAAAGGAAGTTGAATTTTTCCACCGTCTTCTTTCTTCAGCCTTT
>JAVHNF010016828.1:29469-43065 GCA_034783455.1 Micropsitta finschii | reverse complement strand
ACAATAACCGCTCTTGACTGCAATTAGACATATATGATCTGAGGTATTTTGGCCATTCATTAGTGCTAATTGTTTGAGAAACAAGCCCACAGA
This sequence comes from Micropsitta finschii, assembly GCA_034783455.1. Taxonomy (NCBI): domain Eukaryota; kingdom Metazoa; phylum Chordata; class Aves; order Psittaciformes; family Psittacidae; genus Micropsitta; species Micropsitta finschii. The sequence goes on along the minus strand of JAVHNF010016828.1, from coordinate 42,972 downwards.
ACAAATGATTAAAATGTTAGTGCCATAACCAGGATTATTAGCATGTGTGATAAAATGCATGCGCCGCAGCTGTACCAATAAAACTCTGGTGAGTCGCTTTGATTCGACAAATACTCAGCTCGGCTGCGAGCCCTTCCTATTTGCACAGGGCCTGCTGATATTTATAACAAACAACTTATATCTTCTTTTCTTAGTTAGAAAGAATTACTATGTAAATTGCAGGGCTTTGTAATTTCGAAGTAGTTTCCTTTGTCTTTGGCGGGTTATTTGTGTGTGGTTGTGAGCTACTCCCTAGAAAATTCAACATAGGAAAACCATTACATTTACTCTGGGTTGGGGTTTTTTGCTTATTATTAGAGAAATAATTTGTAAGAGATTTTGCTGCATTGGTTGTTTCGTGTTCAGTGGTCTTGGTTCACTTCTGTCCTTCTGCCACAGCACTACAGATATCCAGGATTGTGGTTGATATGCAGTTAGGTGCATACAGGTCAGAAATACACATTGTGGAAATTATCCATTTTTTAAAATGGTTTTAGTGAAATGCTGAAAAATGCTCTTTGAAAACACTTTGCCAACACTGTGCCAAAGATTGTAGAAGGAGAGGTTTGGCCTATTAAGCAACAGATATTTTTCCATGCTTCAGGTAAATCGTGGTGTAGTGTCTCTTCCAGGGATGTTTTTATCTAGCAGATAAACAGGGAACAGAGGCACAGGCTAAAGTGCTGATCCTGAAAATCACTTGTGGGAGTACTTTGTGAGCTGTATGTTGTTGGCTCTGATGAGACTGCACAGGTGTGTGCAGTTAAGTATATGTGTGAGTATGAGCAACGCTGGAATGTGAAAATGCAGTTTACAGCAGGGAAATGTGTATAATTTGAGGTAATTTCACTGGTTGCAGTCACGCTGTATGGCTGCCATTGCGAAGTGCAATGTCTCTTAGTAATCAAAAAGGTTTTCTTTTCTCCTTCCTGAGGATGAACTATGTGCTCTTGGGTGAAACAGTTCTCAGAGGATCATGAGTAACTTTAACTCACCAGCTACTTTTGCATATTTGATGGAGACTTCAGTAGAGTGTTATGTTTGCTGAAGAAATTTAGTTTCATTTCCAAGACCCAAGAGCATTCAGTGTGCTGCTAGATGCTATGAATGAAAATATACTGCTGTAAAAGAATTTAATGAGCATTACCCAATAGCCTAGTCCTTGTTTTAACTTACAATGCTTAAAGGAAGAAACATTGTCTTAGCAAATTCTCTTGGCTTATATCCATGTGTTTAGTTTAAAGCATAGTCAAGCTTAGTTTGAATCATTAAAATACTTGCAGTCAGGAAACATATGTAAGATTTTCTTCCTCTTTACAGCACACAGTTAGCAATATAATTGAGATTGCAGAGCTGTGTGGGATTTTTTGTCCTAAAAAAGTAACCACTTGGGATGTTTTTATTCTATCAAAATAACAGAAGTTGAGAAAATCAGGATAGTGTTTCCTACCACAGTAGCTAACTGCTTATATGCATAGCACCCTGGGCCTTATTGCTGTTTTATAAAGGTTTATAAGCAAATGGATTTTTTAATAAATTCCCTTCTTCCTCTACATTTCATTTTGTTGTAGAACATAAAAGATGACTATGGAAGGAAAATGCAGAGTAAGAAGATGATTTCTTAGGAATATATGTCAAAATAATAGCATACAAAAACACTTACTGTAGTCACACCTAAGCATACATGTTGAAAACTCTTATTTTACGTGTACATTTCTAGTGCTTTTTGTTTTGAAAGGAGAAGAATGCTGTGTTGGTCCACTGACACCAGCTCCTCCTGTACAGCTTTGTTTCTGGCCATACCTCTTGAAAAAATTATTGCTTCTTCAACTTGCTAAAATGTTCCATAGGACTAACCAATTGACACATTAACAGTATGTTTTTATAATAACCTGTGTCCTGAGAAACCTGTGATTTAAGCCCATGTGGCTACACTATTGATTAGTTGAGGAGAAGATACCAATAGTCAGCAGGTGATAGTATTTCTAACATTGAACATATAAGGTGTTGATATTTTAATGGATTAAATCTGCCATTTGTTTGGAGTCAGGTGGTCTGCTGGGAAGGCCACTGGTCTCCCATCTAAAGGAAGGTTCATAGACCTCAGTGGTGACATCTAACTAAATCTGGCCTGGAGGTCACAAAGGGTTTACCTACGAGATACTCCATACCATTGTGCTCAGTAAGTAGAGCTGTCTTTATAGGGTTTGCAGCAATGAGAGGGAAACCAGCTGGTCAAACATCCCTTGGTTCCACAACAGCCCAGAAGAAATCCTGGGAAATGTGTGGCTGGAGATGCATCTCAGCACGCTTTGGATTATATCAGCCACGTCTGTCAGGTTTCTGGAGTTGGAGGATTGGTGAGAGGCAGTCATTAAGGGTGTTTCAGTGGCTGCTTGGCTCTAGGCTGGAGTTAACTATTAATGGTCTGAACTCTTTGACTCCTTTGTGCCTTTGGGAACTACAGGGCTGAAGCCATCAGAGGAAGAGAATAGAGGCTAATCACTTTTGTCCCCTCATATATGCTCAGTGGAGGACTGCAGACTTCTTTACTGACCTCTGTGTCACACTGAAACAAACCCCTCCTATTTCTATTGGAGATAAACCACTCTTCCACCTCCTCCTTGCTCTCCCAAAGTGTACTACTGGAAGAAAATGGGATTAAGTGGATTTAACTAGCAGCCACTTGAGCTGCCACAAGTTGTGTTACCATCCCCACTTCAACATGAAGCAGGGGACATTAAGTGGTTTGTGGAAGAGGGGCAAAGAGGGTACTTAGGAGAAACTCAGTGGATCCCAGTTGCATGTCTGCAGGTGTTGTCAGGACCTCTACCACCTAAGTCTGGGAGCTGTTGATGAAGAAGATTGATTAGCAAGAGTAGCACTAGCACTTGGAATAAAACGATGTGCCGTTTCTTTTTAACAGCAAAGCCACCCCCTTTCTTAGGCTGAATTAAGTGTTACTAGGCATATTACAAGGAAGAGTCTGGCAGTGGGTTTTTGTGGGCTTGTAAAGTAGGTCCACCCAAGACACGCAGAGATGCAGCAGAGGAGGTGGTGGAATAGTTGTCCTTTTCAATTTAGTTTACTGAGACAAAATGTAATAAAAGCTTTCTTCATCTTTTCAATCTATGACTTACATTCAGCTTTTAGGATGCACACTCTAGGGGAAGAGAAGGTTCTTCTATGGGGTTAGGTTAGAAAGGCAACTACTGTAGTGGTCTGTCAGCCTCACACCATGTTGGCTGTGGTTTAGATTGACTGATTTCCAAGCATTTTGAGAGCGTTAGTCATGTTCACGTCGAAGAAAACCCACGTAATCATGTAGCCATACATCATCCAAGTGTAGCATCTTGGGAAGCATTATTAAGAGGGGCACAGGAAAATGCATGGGTCCCTGACATGATGCGATAATGACATGTTCAGCATGGTGCTGGAAAAGCTTTGCATTACTCAAAGTGCTGAATAATATACATGATAATGCATAATGGTGTTATATGGTAGGATTATTTTGTGGAATAAGTGACTTGTGCTCTGAGTAAGAAGGCAAATTGTATTACTTTGTCCTCATTTTTCATGTATGAATGGGCCTGGGGGGTACAGTGTGAAACGGGGAGGAACAGGAGCAGGCAAGGGGATATTTTTTGGAGTGCCATGAAACACAGAGGCACCCTCTGCAATTTATTTCTCTGTGCTTATAATTATGGAGCAAAGCAAGCTCCCTGCCGCACTCAGGGCAGCCTCCCCTGGCAGTCCCACTGCCTTCAAGTGCACCAACCCAGCTCATGCCTAGGCTGGGTTAGATGGTCCCTCACCAGGAACACCACACCAGGGGATGCGCTCCAAACACTCCATCTCCCTGAGCAGTTGCAGTTCAAAACTGTCTGAGAATTTCTGGGCACTAAGCAGAACAACTCTGGTAAAGGGCACCTGCCAAGCTTCCCAGAGCACGGCTTACAGCACGATATGGATGTACAGCAGGATGCCACTTGGATGTGGGTCCACAGATACAGAAAGTCTATTACTTTGCACTACCTCATTTAGTTCATTTTGCTTCACCAGTCAACATTTCAAACCCTCCACCCTCCCATACCACTATTTTGAGCAAGGGGCTCAAAGCAATGGGTGTAAGTTGGACTCTTCTCTGTGGCAATCAGCATTGTACTACATACCAAATGTAAATAATAAGAAAAGCAAGAAACATTTTCTGCTAGGAAATCTCTTCTAAGCCAGTCAAAACTGCTTCTGTTTTAAAACTCTGCCAATGCCTCCTCATTATTTCAGAAACAATATTTTGAAACAGCCTCAGGAAGAGCAAGTTACAATCAACATAAGGAAATTAGTCATAAGCATATAACTGGGAATTATTGCATCCTTTTAAGTGTACACATATGCATATTCTACCCCAAAATTCCTAATGAAACTCATTTACAAGTGCTAGGTCTCTCTTCCAAAACTATTTCCTACTGTAGAACATATTGATTTTTCAACAGTGAGAAGAAAAAGGAGGGAGAAGTAATTTTGTTATTTTTATAGTTCTGTTAGAACTTTGAAGAGTAAAACCTGACCTCATTTCTAATTTATCTACCCTTATTAAATGGATCCAGGTATTAAGTAGCCGGTTTATTCCCAAGCAACTGTTGATCCTAAGCAAATCACGGATTACCGTATTAAATCACCTAACACAACTTTTCATTTCCTAAATTAACACTCTTTATGAACTTCACTGAAACAGACTGGGATTTTTCCTCCTTAAAGGAAATTTCAGATTTAACTATTAAGCAGCACAATATGTAAAGCATCATAATACACCATGAAATAAAATATTAATTGTATTCCAAGATTCTCCAAGTTATTGCCAACAAATCCTTAAGCTAACTTAGCAGGACTCTGAAGTCTTTAATAGAAGCAAATGCCAACTAAAACGTTTTGGCAAGTGGTATACTGGAAGAACATTTTGAAATGCTGTGAGAAATAAGAGACCACAAAAACTGTTGCACAAATAGCTGTATTTCAGAATGTTTTACATAGTAAAAGGCTGTCAAATGCACAGCTTATCTCTTGAAATACCATCTATTTAATAGATCTATTAGTTTGATGAATTTGGTTTTTTGCAATAATTTACTTAATATTGCTGTATAGATCTCAAGGGTGTCTCTGCTCTGGGCTATTTGTACACAGCACAAGAGAATTTTAAATTATCTTCTGTTTTAAACAAATAGCTTTAATATACATCTGTGCATGCTACATTCATCTTGCACTGCAGCTTGACATGACATTCCATTTGCTTTCTTTTTTATTATATGAAAAGGCCCTTTCTATCAAAGTTGTTGCATTGATTTTTAATGAAGTGCACAGTTCAAAAAGCAGTAAAATACAGTGTTTGCAGAGAGTCCAAGTCATTGTTCAACTAGATTTTCTTCACTTGACGTATTTTGTCTGTGCACACAAGGGGGAGGCTTGAAGTAGAGACTAATCAGGCACTGCTTTTAATATTATTCAGAATGACATTGTAGGCAACTGCAGTTGTCATGTTCAAATGTCTCCCGCTTTTGGGGATGAATTTAAATTCAGCCACATAATTTTATTTTCTATTTGCCATTAAATTTGTTCTTATTTTTAAACTAGCAGAAAAACAAAGAACTATGATGAGCTTATTCAGGGGAATACAGTGTTAGAGACACCCACTAGAGTGTTTTTGAATATATTTGCAATATTACAGCTCAGTGGAAATACCGAGCAAACCAGTTCTGTTGTATCCATTGAAGCAGACTTGACTTGGTATTTAAAGTTATGAGCCTGAATAAAGACTTCAGAGACAGAAAACACAGAAATGACTTCTGGATGAACCAAGGCAAAAGATACAACTAGTAATACAGTAATAAGTAGAAGAGCTAAAAGGGCAAGGTAAAATGATGGAAGAGTAAAGTGTATCATATCCACATCATGTAAATTGATCAGTGAGACACAGGGTTTATCTACAGTGACACAAGACAATCCAATTTAACTGTTCTTAACACAGACCAGGAGCCTGAGAAAAGATCTAATTATATCAACTGTGCTACAGGTTTGGAAGAGTTGGTAGCTTTCATGATAAACACCGGATGCTAATATGGCTGAACCCCTAATACACAAAAATTTCCTTTTGAAGTGAAGGGGTGAAGACCTTCAGGAAGGAAAAACCCCACAGAATATTCCATTTTATACTTACTTTTCTCTCTCTCCCCCCCCTTTTAGCTTTTCATGTCATGAATAACATAGGGAAAATAAAACAAATCAAGCTACTTTATGTAAGCAATTACACAACACAAGAAGGTGTAAATGGAAAAGCAAAGAGGCAGCTGGGACCTGTGCAGAGCAGTCCCCAGCAGCAGCCCAGGGTAGCAGAGTCCATGCTGCCTACAGCCAGCAAGTGTATGTGCCCTGTAGTTGAGTTAATCTCAAAACTGGATCATCTGCCTGAGTTAATCAAAAAAAGACCATAACAAACCAAGACATACAAATACCATTTTATTTCACTCAAAACTTGAGCAGATAAATACAAAGATTAAGTGTGTGATGCAAAGACTTTCACAAACAGCATACAAATATTTAAGCTTTCCTTTTAGTAATCTAACAGCTGAACAAATGTAACATTTTCTTCTCTGGAAAGCCAAGCCCGGGTCCTGAACACCACCTCACTCTGTTCTTTAATGACTGTCATCTTTTACCAAATATTCATAGACAGCATTACACTGAAAACTTTTTGTAAAAATAGAATGGCTCCGTTACCTTAGAATTTTGTTTGGTTGGTTGGCTCGGGTTTGTTGGATTTTTTGTTTTGTTTTTTCTTTACCCTAAAACCACTGAAAAATTGTAAGCAACCAATGACATTTTATTTTGATACAGGAAGTTCAGAAATGCAGTCCACGTCAGTAAAAAAAAAATAAAATAAAAATAACACAAGCATTCACGAACACCATATTAAGACCTTGATACATTATTTCTTCCCCCTCCTTGTTTGTGCTGGTCAAATGCACACCCTTAATTACAGAAATGCACACTGCCCCTAGGCAACCTGAAAAATTACTGATAATCACATTTACTGTTTAAGGCTTCTCCTTTATAATTAACTGTCTTACAGAAAGTAGAACACATATTAGAGACACAGTACCATGATTTTTGACTGCTTTTTGACTTCTGTGAAGGCCAGACCTTAAATTATCTCACTGACATAAGATTATGTAAACCAGTGCATTTTGCAAAATACTTTTTTCTCTTAAATATTAAAAAAAAAAAAAATAAAAATCTTTGAATTACCATGATTTGTATCTCTCTTAACAATCCTCAAGATAATTACTACTTTCACAGAGACCTAAACATTTTAAAATGTGGGTTTATTTTATGCTGGCTATTAATAAACCGGTCAAAATCTGATCAACTAACATGACAAAATGATTAGAATTTAGTATTTGTGGAAGTTACTCATTTTAAAAACTGAATTCATAAATTTAATTGAAGAATTTGAATTTCATCTATCTAGTAAAGGGTGTGCTTAGTATGGCTAAAACAGAACAAGCAAGATTGATCTAGGTTATTTAAAATAAGAGCATCTCATCCAGTGGAGGGGTGTAAAGATGCAAACTCAAAGCCTACTAGTTAATCACATCCTAATACATGCATTTCAAGAACATTAAAAAGTTACTCATACAAAAATCCCTATGCTAAATTTCAGATCTTTTTTTATTAAATTCTCATCTTGGTAAGTAGCATGCACTCTTTGCAAGTTGTCATGGAGTGATGCAACTTGTTTCTACAGCCAGATTTTCTCCTCTCACAGAGAGGATGGGAAAGGAAGTGGCATGTGAAACAAATCTTTGAATGAGACACTTTATATGTAAGTCATTTTAATTTTCTACTCCAATTAACAGTAATTTGACTATATAGCCAAATAAATTCATATATTCTTCAGTACATGTTCAAATTTATTGAATACATATCTATTTTCTCTCATTAACACACTCCCTATGGGGAATACTTCAGGTTTTGCTATTTTGCTTATTGCCTTCTGTACTTTTAAATTTCTGGGGCTTTTAGATGCAACACTCCAAGCACTTCTCCCCTCAATCCCTACCTCCTCCATTCAGAAGGCTGTATGAAATTAATTTGCTTGTCATTTCTCTGGGGGCCAGACTGTACTTTTCAACCCATTGAGGCTTCTGGTACCAGACTGGGAGGGAAGGATCCACAGATGTATGATTTACTAAAATGTAGTATGGAGCTATGGAAATGAACGCCTGGTAACATATCATCTCACAATGGCTTTTGAAACAGAACTGTAGCTATTAGGGGCATGTCAAAGTAGGTAAAACTGTGCCATGTTAAACAAAATGAGGAAACCACTAATAAGGCACATGCTCACAAAGCAAGATATTTCGTCTTTGCTTCGTCTTCCTAAGGATAAGAATTAAGAATGTCTGTAGCATTTAGTGTTATTATGAGACTGGCAGTAGCTATAGCTCAAGTGACAGTTTTATTAACTTTTTTTAAAAAATTACCATTTAGGTTTAAAACACTTTGGTCTATCTTTAAGTAACTTATTTATGATAGGATCAGTATAATGCTTGAAAGATTATTTCAGTTGTAAGTCTGGGAACTGTGGTTTTACACTCTTCATATGTCTCAGGTGATCCCCTTTCCTTGCTTTGCTCACACTTAGCTACAAGCATGATTTGCTTTCAATGGCAAACAAATGAATATTCAAGAGAAACAGCAATAACAAGCGCTTTTTTTTCCCTGAAACATGTGCCCATTGTCCAGCATTTGGAACCCAAATTTCTGTATAGAATTATCTCCCCTTTCATTGAGTATACAGAACCTCTAAGAGCTGACCAAAGCATGCAGGTTGTTTCCAAGAAATAGTGAGGGAGAACTGCTGCCACAGTTGGACTAATCTGTTGATCTTGCAAGATTAAAGTCAGTAAGCTAAGGAATTCTGCAAGTAACAATAAATCTAATCAGTTATTCAAACTATATGAAAAAAATGTTCTTTCTTGTGTTGGTTTCACTAGAACAATCATGTTTAAGATCTGTATTCTTATCAGTGCCATCTTACACATGGAATTGGAAATACTTCAAAGATGAAGTGTTATTTAGTGGAAATAGCTGCACAAGACAGAATGAGGTAAAAAAGTCTCAGATTTACGCATCTGAAAAGGAAAAACAAACTGCTTCAGTCTTACAGGTCCCTCCAAACCAATCAAACATAAAGAAAACACCAAACAAAACACAGAGAAATACTTTTAGGACAATATCTAAATAAAACTGAAGACCCCCCACACTCTTATGTAAGCACTTGCACTTTGAACAAGCACCAGAATGATTTTCCAGGGACTGGGCAGATTTCCGTGTTCTTAGAGGATTTTACTGAATTAAGCCATTAGTATATGAACTAGCTGCCAAGAATGTTAAACGCTTAGAAGCATTAAGACAGACAACAGTGACATGCCTGACATTTGGTTTCAGGGATGCACTATTTTATCCTGTACATATTTGAAATAATTTTCATTTTTGAAATAATAAATATTGTCTTTTTTCTTTTTTTTTCTTTTTTTTTTTTTTTTTTGTAAAAGTCATGATACAAAATACAACTAGAAAATATTTTTCCTGTCCTAAGTTATGTTTAAAAGTTTATTTCCTTCCTAATGTTCCAGTGGAATAACTTTCTGGCAGAACTAGCTGGAAAGTAGAAACCAGATCTAAATGCAGAACTTAACCCATTTATATCTGATCTGAAATTAATACTAATATTGATAAAATTTTGAAGTCTTCCCAAAACTGAAAAGTTACAGAAATAACCCGTTTTTATTCACATTACCATATTTGCCTTTTGATATTTATTATCCTGAGAAATTCAGGGGAGATTACTTGAGAAACTGAAAAGTCCAATTTTCCCTTTTCTTTTTCTTGAACTGGTTGACCTGTTTCTTTGTATGACTCTCCATAGACCTTTTCCAGTTGGAAAAAGGACTAGCAGCCTGATTCTGCAGTGCACATGAATGCACCATCCACTGCAGCCCTGTAGCACTTTGTCTTAAGAACTGCAGAAACAGAATATAGAATATATACATTTACCAAAAACTCATGTAAAATATACTGTCTTCAATAACTTGAGCTGATCACCATGGCAAGCAGCTGTTGGCCCAAGCCCAAAGTGGAAATAACAAACAAACAAACATTAGCTAATATTGTTCAGTTTGGTATCACACTCCACAAGAGGGAATATGCCTGAGGCTTGAATGAAAAATAAATGTTAGTAAACAATGTGCTACACATTAAATGGGGAGATGCTTGCAGAAGAGTATGAAACCAAACAAAAAGCAAAATAAACCTCAACAAAGCAAACAACCCCCCTACAACCTACCACCATCCCTGCCTAAAACAACCTCCAAACTCTTGGTCTGGTCAAAGCTTCCTTTCTCTTCAGAAAAGCATTTTCTTTAATGCATCATCAGCATTTGTAGACCCTTAATCTACAGACAGTTAACAGCTCGGTGTATCAGTTTTATTAGTACTTGGCAACTTAATCTATGTTCTTCACTATCTGTATTCATTCACATAGTGGTGTATTTAACCATAAATCAATTAGAAATTTCCAAAAGCAAATGCTTTCCTCCCCCTAACCGTTATTTCTATATTATAGAGGAGCAAAATACAAATTGAAAAAACTCTATGTTCTATGCAAGTAATAGTTGAAACGCACCAAGAATTTTTTAAGAATTTTATATGGAGGTGCTGCAGCATTTCTTGGGGATGTTTAACACTGGGATTTCCAAGTCTAAGCATATACTTTGGTATTAATTAAATGCTTATAGTTTGTTCAAAACCAGGTATCTTCTATTTATGTAGAAGCAGTATTAAAAATATAAATAAATTGTAATGATGAGCTCCCACAGAAAAATTTTAAGAAAATGTCAGTTTGTTGTATGGTGTCTAACTACTCAGGGCATAGTAACTATCACCCTTTCTGCCCTTGGAATAATCCGGGGAAAGAGCAGCCAAGTTCATTTCCCTCATGTAGATTTAATCTGGACACTCTTACTACGTCAGAAAGGTGAAATTATTTTCTGAATTGCGCCTTCAAGGAAGTACATAAAAAGTGTTATTGCCTCCATAGCTGGTGCAAATTCTCCCCAGTCTCATCTGATGTCTTTTTATATATTCCTTCAACACCATGACTTACCAAGATCATCGTAAGCTCTGCAAGTGGGTTCATACATGGTACTGACAAATTTTGGTTTGCATCCCACTGCCAAACTTGTCTCTACTGTTTTACCTAATCATATAATAAAAACTGCTGCATGAGGATGGATAACAAAGCACATACCTCTCAGAACGAAACAAAGATGTTTGAGGATATCACAGATCAGTCATTTATTACAGTAAAACTGATTCCTGGCAGAAAGTCTATAATCTACAGTTCTGTAAACGTGTGTATGTGTGGATATGTGCATGGATCAGTGTTTGTAATAATTACTGAACACTTACAGAGCACCCACATGATTTCTACATTCAAAGTCATATTCTATCACTCTAAATTTATCCTACCATATAGGGTCATGTAATTAAAAAGCTCAAGCCACTTAAACTGCAGTAGTCAAATAAAAAGGAATCACACAGAGCACTTCTTGGCCAGTGGCAGCTGTGCTTTCAAGCAATACTTCAGTTAGAGCCACACACACTGACAGAAAACAAATTATTTCTGTATGCATGGTTCTCAGCTATTACTTCACACATTTCATGATCATTTCTCCATTTAATTACTTTCCATGGAGATTACTCTATGCTACAATACTTTGTATTCTATTTAATTTCAAAGGTTTTTGAAAGCCAGGACTCTTCCAGTATTAGGTTTCCTGCTTTTAGTCCTTCTGAGAGAGTCTTACCAAGGGCTCATTCCTTCTACCTCCCTCCCTCCCTCCAAAAAGGAAAATTATTTAAATACAAAGAATTTTCTTCTAGCAAAAATTAACAAGTATCACAAACATCACCAATAATGGAATTCACTGCTCCATTGCACTCAACTAAAAGCAGCTAAACTAGTGAAGAACACAAAAATACACCATTTACTGCTGAAATTCACCCACCAAGGGAACACTGAGCATGCACTGTAAAATGTTATAGAAGTTAAAATTATGTGTTGCATTACTGTGGCATATTTATCCACGACATTATAATTAATAACCAGTTGTCAACATTCTGGAGTGGTTTTGGAGCACATTAAATATAGGATGCTTAAATACTTTTAACTTCTTTTTGTTAACACACTTCTTTGAACAAGCACAATTTTTTACATAAGCACTGTACTATTATGAATGCCTGAATAGGATTAAAAGGCTTTCTTGAAATGCAAAGACCCAGTGGATTTCATCTGCTATATGGGAAGCCAGCACTGTTCATGGGCTTCTCGAGTTTGTACTACATTCATTATCTTCAAGGACTGCTAGGTGTTGACAGTTTTAACTGCCTTCATTGGAACAACGGCCCCTGCAAAACTGAACATGAGCAGAATTTATGATTTACTGCCCATCTGTCAAGTCTGAAAGTCAGCCCTTCACAAATGTGTGTCACAGCACATCTCCCCTGACTCTTCCCAGGGAGATGGAAGTGGGAAAGTCAGAGCCAGGAGTGGCAGGGGAAGGGAGCTGGGAAAAGTACTCCCAGTATTTCCTGAAAGCTTTAACTGAATGGTCACACTGTCCCTCACTGAAGGAGGTTACACGACCTCCCAAACACCACCAAAAATCTTACTAAGAAGTTTACACATAGTTTAAATGGCACAGAAGTTTGTGTCTCAACCTGCTGGGTCTGGAGGAGTCAGCACAACTGCGTACTTTGATAAAGATTTTCAAGAGGCGAAACTAGGAGAGATTCCTCAGTCAGTGATATGAAGATTTTTAGATTATCTCATGCTCTGTGCTACTGTCCAAAAACCCAGGAACATGTTTCCGCTATTTTACTACTAAAACCAATCCAACATTCTGAAGTATCCTTAGACTTTTTCAGTTTCCCCCTCAACTGAGAACGTAAGCTTTGTCTGTAGATCACATCAGTTTTGTTCAAAGAACAGTCTATTATAATTTTATGATTTTTTTTTCATTACACTATTACTGGAGGTTACATTAAACCAACCAACAATTTTCAGGGATTAAACAACAACAAAAAAAAAAAAAAAAACAACAAAAAAAACCCACCAACCCAAAAAATCCCCAAACAAACAAAAAAAAAATTCACATGTCAAATAATTGCCTGCTGGTGCCAGCAGGTTAACTCTGAGGTTGTTACTGATTTGGTATCCTACCAAATTACAAAGTGCAACCACAAAATGCTAGATGAATAGCTTCATCAGGCCCATTTTCCCGAGTGCAAGGCCCTGGCTGGGCTGCGGTGGCTGCAGCCCCCAGAATGCCATTACTTGCCTGTCTA
>JAVHNF010016828.1:17834-29042 GCA_034783455.1 Micropsitta finschii | reverse complement strand
CCGATCTTCCTTCAAAGACTTGTACTTAACTTTCTGTAATAAATATACTCCTACTGCTGGGCTGCTCACAGCATGTGTTAGGTTGAACATTCACACAATGTATCACAAAAATTTTGCTGTATCGAATTCATCTTAAATACAAATCTGAAGCTATGAGTGAAGAACAGTGTTTTACTGAAGAAGCCACAAACACACACATCTTAGTAAACTGAATATGCCACATGAAATTCATGAAAAAGGAAACTAGTAACAGCAAGCCTTAATGGCTGCTGGAAGTGGTAGAAAAAACAGGTATTTAACCATCTTCTCACCTATCTCACCCTTTATTATAGGCTCTACCATTGTATTATGGATGCAAGTCAGACTGATCCTTAGATTCAAGGGTGCCCATTTAAGCCCTTTTTGTAGATGGGAACCATACTAGCAATCTACACAGTAGCTATCCGAAATGGAATGTTAGTCAACTTGGCCAGCAGTTCAGTGATTTTGCATGTCACAGTCAAATCCCTTCAGTACCCTTTGGTGAAGGTCATCTGATTCCGAAGAACTGTTAAGATCTCGTCTGTTCAGTCTCAGATTTACTCCATATTCACATGAAATTCACCAAGTTTCCTACAGGGACAGCAGGATGACTAGTACATGAATTTGAAAGCAGTCAGACTTAGCTAGGTTATAATGAAAACGGAACTATGCAAGGTAAATAAGGTTGTTGCTGGTGATCTTCCGTGATCAGTCTCAAGACTGCTCTTATATAGTATTTTGCCTGACATGAAAAAAGGGGCAAATGGAATTTGTGAACATCACAAAGCAGGGGAGGACCACCAACACACAGGACGGTCAGACTCCCCAGAATTGCATGATCTCAAAGATTACTGTATGGAAAAAGGACAGCTATAACACTTCAGAGTGCAAGGTCAGTTTATATCCAAACATTAGAGAAAAGCCTAGAATATATATATCAAACTGTAATTAACTGTGTCAGCAGGACAACACCACCCCCAGCAAAAGCAAATATAATCCAGTGATGGATCAGTGAGGTATATACAATGAAAATATTTCATTTCATCTGAAGTAAATCCATTTTATGCATATGGGGTATTTATGTTAAGGATAGAAATAAAAGTTTAATCCCACTTCAGAATTAATTCCTTTGATCTCTGCTGGAGGCCAAGAATAACCAGTCTTACAGCTTTTTCAGAAAGGCAATACTGAGACCTCTACTAAATCTTAAATGAAAAAGGCACACCAAAAAGCCCACCAAAGCCCCAAACTTTGTTGTATAAAGTGAGATTTCTCTTTTATTAACAAAATCTCCTCTTTTTCTTCCTTTTTGCTTCATTATTTTAAACTGTAGAGTTCAATGCTGTCATTAGAGAAAAAAAAACAGCTTTAACTGAATTTTAAAATTATATTAATATTTAATCAAGAATGCAATGATACTTATAGTGTATAATAAAAATATAACCTTGCAGATAATTAGAATAATTTTAGTGTTTGCAAAGAGACGAGGAAGCAAGCACTACATAAAGCACTATGTGCATACATATATGCTACCTGTTACTGTTTTCAGTAGCTGCCAGCTATTCTTTTCAGAAAAAGGAAGAAAAAAAAAAAAAAAAAAAAGGAAAAACTGGCTGCACAAACATTCTTACTGGAAAGAAAAAAAAATAATCAGAGAATGGCCCAGTAAAACTGTCTTTTATTCAAAGATCTTCAACTGATCAAATGAGCACATTCAGGCAACTTATTTTTCAACTATTCGTAAGTTTCATCAGCTGTCAAATTGTACCTTTTCCATTGTAAAGCACATGAGATGTTCTGATGAAGACCTCTACATTACCAAGTACTTTTATTTTTCAGTTCACTAAATAGGCATCTAGGTCAAGAGATTACCAAATCTACAGATAAAAGGACCAAAAAATTATTACATGCAATGTTAAAAAGTATCCCCACAGCCTTGAGAGTATCACTGCTGAGATAATACAGGTTTAAAAAAAATAAAATAAAATAAAATCCAAAGCATTATAAAATGATTATTCCCACTTTGTAAGAAAAACATTTTGTTAGAAAGTGATTAATTTACCCCCAAAATCACCTACAGTTTTCTTGAAAAAGTAAATAAATCTCTCAGTTCAGTGAAACTAAATATTAATTTAGATTTGTATATATTGTCTACTTCAGAAAAATGTCTGCATTGGCTGGAAAACCAAGAAACTTAAGTATGAAGTGCCCCTTTCTCAGCTCCTATGAAACCCAAACTGGTGGGACAATACTGATACTGAGCAACAATGGTTTAAGAAAACAAAACTGTTGATCAGAAACAAAAGCCAGCAGTAGCATAGAAAAAGCCTGTAATTACATTTTACAGAACTACTGTCTTCTCATCTCTGAGCAGATATTACTAAGCTTTGCTTACTTGAAAACACAAACAAATGCATTTTTGTCAATTATACTATTTTGTTTATGCTCTATTACTGAAATTATGTATAACATTCAGAAACTTTTATTTGCTAAGTGAGAAAAATAGCTTTGTCATTAAGAGGATTAGAAACATGAACCAAACAGAAATATCCAAGCAACAATCTCCTCAACATGTTGGTAAGCAGCATGGCAGCAAGTGATACCTTGTCACAAAGATAGCTATCATTAACAAATATCACAACGCTCAGTACCTAAACAGGGAATTTTCAGCCTGCCACCTCAGGTCATAGATCCTGTAGGCTAAACTGGAGCCAGGTACAATAGCCAGGTATTGAATAATAAATTCAGCAAAACTCCATTAGGTTGCAGGTCAGTTCTTTATCAGTAGTCTCCCAAACCACTCACTGTTAACTGAACTTGGTACATTTAAATTATAAAGGATACAAGAACAATCCAAGATTTACAGCAATAAAACACTTCCCTGCAATAATGCTACCATGACTACTGCTGGGAGTTCAGGTTTTGGGGATTTTTTTGGTTGGTGTGTTTTTTTAAGTGGCACTTGAATCCCTCTTACATTGATCTTTTAGTTCAAGATCAGAACATAATCCATTTCTCCCCAGAAGGTTTCCCATGAAGGAGAATTACTGCCCTTCAGTTGCAACACAGCAGTGCCTTTTAATTCTCTAATAAAACCTAGAATATTTAAAAGTAGAGAATAATGATTTTAGAAAGAGCAATGCCCACTTCAGTGAACACCCTCAGTGTCAGTTCAACACTCAAGAAACACTTCCAAAATGTCTCAATTTTCCACATACATGAATATGTTTAACCAAGCCTGTTTATTAAGATTATTTTTTTAGTATAAAATTTAACTGCATCTATTTATCTCTGGTACAGCCCTTCTGCCATCTGTGACGTCGCATTTCTTGAATTCAGCATCAGACTACTTGTTTCATATGTTACCTCTTTGTGCTGCTGTACCATTCCAATCACTGATATTTTACCACTAGGAAAAGAATCTTCTGATTTCAAGACACACAGGGAGACTAATGATAGAACCCTCAGCAGGACACTGCATCTCCTCAACACCAATCAGACATTACATTTCCTCCCTTCCACTGCAGCAGGAAAGCACCGGCTGAGCAGTTCAGAAGAGATCCAAGTAGCTTAGAAAAAAACCCAGAGCCAATCACGACTCTTTAGTGGACACAGCAGTCTCAAAGAACTGGATTAGTATGCAGACCAGGAGGAAGATGCAAGTTATTTGTTAACTCAGTCATCTGTGTGCCTCATAAAACTACTGGAGAAGAGGCAAAAGAGACAGAATATGACAAAAACAGTGTTATTAAAAAATCCTCCTCTCCTATGACAAAGACTAAATTGATTGGCACAGCTATTCAAATATAAGTGCTCTTAGACTAATGATACAACTCTTCCACTGTCTTATCTCCACATGGACTTCTCAGAGGGCCAGGAGGCCCTCTAAAGACAGGCTAAATAGCCTCCCAAACAAGAAAAGGTTGTCATCTTCTCTGGACAAATGGAAATCTTGATAGCAGCACCATTCTTTGGTTGGGCTGCACTCCTTCCTAGTGTGTCAGTAATAAGCATCTGCAACAAATTATCAAAATGGGCACATACAAAATGGGACAATCTCATTCCTGAAACAGTCAAGATGAGGAGCAGCAACATGTGGAGATTTCTCTGCACATGACTTACCCAGGTCAACTTAACAGTATAAAGCAAACCACATTTAGCAGTATAACTTGAAATGTTGCTGTAACTAGAGTAATCTGATTAGGATGGAAAACTCATCATCTGAGATTCCATACAGCAGCCAAGGTCTGATTTAAGTTCAGAGCAGTACCAACATAGCAAGAACAGTTGTGTGCAAACTGAGTGTCACACATTGCATATACTAGCTGCAGTGGACTAGTTGGTTGTATGAAGGAAGACAGACAATGGTGGGGAGAAAATCACTGTTGTTCACCAGAGACTGGAAGAGGCTCTGTAAGCCATCATTTGCAACAAATCAGGATTAAAAGGGGTTTAGGGTGTCAGCAGACAGCCAACTCCAGTCATGCAATGTCAAGACCCAAATTTATTTTTTTATTATTGATATGTAAACCTTTAGGGTTGAAACACACACACACAGAGCATATAGATGTGCTTTAGAAGGTTCCACTTACCTAAAGCAAGTCAAATACTTTCTTATCTGACAGCATTTAGCTATCACCGTTCAAACATGCAGCAAGGATAACTGTAGTATCAGTTTATATGGCAGACCACAGCTTTATTTGATTCCCTTTACTGAGAATTTCCTTCTCAGTTTCCAGAAGAGAAAGAATAAACTTGTAATGACTCCTCCAGGTGGCCTCCACTCATATCCCTTCTGTCTCCCACATTCCTTCACTTGCAAGTCTTGCAGCAGCATCAGGGGTTTTTTTTTGTTTGTTTGTTTTTTGTTTGTTTGGTTTTTTATTTCAAAAAAATAAACCCACAAACTTATCACTTCCTTTCTCCAGAATCTCTTCATTTCCAGGGAGGGGAAGGGGCAGTGTTAAAACAAGACTGAACAAACCCCCAAACACAATACATTCACCTTATGTACAGAGCTATTTAAATAGAATTATATACTCTATTATAAATTGACCATTTAAAACGTTTCTAAAAAACTACAATGAATGTTGCTATTTCTTGTGAAAAACATTAGCAAAAGCTGTAGTAGGAAATCTCACATACTTCAAGTACTGCTTTACTAAAATGCTGTCAGAAAAAAACACAACCAGTTCTAATGTCTAATTAAGGATAAAAGCAGCTTTTTTAAATTTGGACAAAGGAAGCCACAGGCCCCTAAGGTTTTAGGATTATAATCAAGTGCAGAAAACTGTCTAAAGAACAAACGGGATGCAAACTCCAAAGAGCTCATTTGTGTATCAGTGACAAATAACTTAGCTGCTCACAGCAATATGCAATTGCCCCAACAACAAAAAAACCCAACACATTGTCTTCAGTAGTCCTTGTGAAGCAGAGTAACCTGTCTGTACCACTCTTCCTCATCTATATATGGCACAGGAGAATATTAAAGTTGTGGTCTGTTTTTTCCTCAGTTAATGTATTGCCTCCCTGCACACCCATGAGATGTCCTTGGCAAGTAATGATTTACCTCACCTGTTCCAGGAACAAGTTGATTGCAATAAATTACTCTGGCTTTCAACACCGCTTCTCCATCCATATGGACCCTAGTATACACCCATCATTTATCTACAAGGTTTTCTGAAACAAGTGGTGCTGGTGAAGGAAATGCTCACACAGTAAGATAACATTTCCATCTATTTACAAGGGCAAGATTTTGAATGAATAATACGTGTTCATGCTAAGCTTCAATACTGAATGTCCCAGGACTGATCAAAGGGTCTGGTCCCAAGTATCAGCCTTTAGAATGGCACCTTTTAAAATTATTTGTAGGCCAATAACTGAAATAAAGTGTCTGTTACATATTACTTCACAGACAAGTGACAGCACTATTGCTGCAGGAACACACTAGGCATTAACAAATGTAGACACTATGATCACATGACAATTTCAATTTCACACTTGAAATTATATAAGTCCATGCCAGCTGCTGCCATTTCACAAAGGCATTCTTTATTGCTATTTTAATAATTATTTAGAACTTGTAAGTAAACAAAAGCATAACACAATGCCTTACTTCCCTTTCACACCTTTGCCATACAAGCCTCAATGTTTTGGCTGCTGGTGTAGTGCATTGCATGCTTTGATACTGCTTATAGAGAAACATACAAGCAGAACTCACACAATGCACAGACAGATCATCTGCAATCTATTAAGAGGGAAAGAGAGCAGCACCAGCTACCTTCTTTTTCACTTGTGCAGATCATGACATAAGTGAGTATTAAAGAACTAATATATTTTATACATGCCATCCTAGGACAAAGAAATGAAAATTCTGATTCAATAAGAAATGGAAGAAGCAATGGCTGTGATGCAGCTCTGCAATTATATGCAGGATAAAGAATTAGCCCAAAAGCAAATACTGCAGTGCTTCAATTTTCCTAGGGTCCCCATAAACCTATCTTGTGACAGCATGATTTACCAAACACCATACCTTAAAATTTACAGCATCTGAAATACAATCTATGTTTATTTTACTGAATATTGCTCATCCTGATACTACTGGTTTAGTTTGAAAAGACACACAAGACAAATCAGATTGAACTCTGCAGTGACTCCACAAAAATTCTGTACATTACATCAGGAACTCCAGTTTTGCAAGCACCCACCCAAATACACCGTCAACCATACAGGCACACATACAGAATAGACATTCATTTCTCTAGGAGCAACCCAACCCAGGAAAAAAAGCACCAATCCCTTAGACAGTCAGAGAAGGTTAGCATGGATTTGCACAGTCACAGCAGCCTACTGCCTACCTAGTTTGCACATGTACTTGCTGTGAAAGGTCACTGACCCAGCACAGCCTCTGGCCGTGCATGCAGAGAGCAGTGTACCACAGCACTCTGCCTCAAGTGCACTGCTCTCAGAGACATCAGAGAGAATATGCTGCTCTACCATCAGCAGAGTCTGTCCAGACATCTGTATCAGTGGTGAACACACCAGTTTCTACTGCTGGTGCTCCTCAGGGACCTGATTGCCATTCACAGACACTTAACAAGGCTACTAAGCAATGTGCATGGAATTTATAATGTAAAAAGTTGATCAAGTGACTGGACCTTTTGTTGATAAGTTATATTAAAGAATCCCAACCACTTACACCCCAAACTCATACGCAGTCACTGTAACAAAGTTCAAATTATATTTGCCACAAAAAAACCTGTTCCAATAAAGTTGAAGTACATCTTCCTACAACAAGGCTCTATATTCCAGCAGACATAAAGATCCCTTTTGCATGTGAAGACTAACTCTACCTGCAGCTTCAGGAAATTCCACCTCATCTTTTATTACTTCTGAGATTAATAAATGATCAGTTCATCCTGTCTACACTAGTTTAGGCCAGGTACTTCAAATCTCCTTTCTGAGCCCAAAGGCTTACCCAGCAGTTCAACTCTGCAGAACAATGAAGCTTTAGCTAATTATGCTAATTAATTAAACTAATTAGGCAGTTTCACCTAATGCATGTAAATGCATCTGGTTTCAGAATATTTCATCTTAAAAGGCTAGCATAATTCAGCATGACTTAAGGCTAACAGTATCTTTTATAGTAAGTGTTAACAAACATCTGTAGTGGTTTGTTTTGCACAGGAAACTTTTGCCAGCTTTTTCTCCCACAGAAAGCAATGCTCTGGGGACAGAACAGTACTTAATAAACAAAAAAGACGAAGCTCAGCTCCAGCACAGTGAGAGTGCAACTTGCACAGCTACATACTGCATGTGCCTTGCTGTCCTGAAAACTCCCAGCCGAATTTCAGAGTCAACACTGAAGTCTTAACTGTGCTATTACTGTCATCTAGCTAGCTTTAACCTGAAAAGGCCTCATTTTGCCTTATGCAGGCAGAAGTCATGACTGTAACAGAGTCATGGGTCTACTTTGCCTTACAGACCACAAATACCTTACTCAAGCTTCACAAGCTACACAATCAATATGGACTTAGCATGATGGAATACACTTTTGGCTTACATATGCAATCCTTTTGGAGTAGAATATTATAAGTACTTCAGAGTTAAAACTGTATTAAAATGTCTTTGATATTGTTAACATAAAGATTAGCTATGGATTACTACTGTCCCTTGAAGGTCCAAAGGCCTCAAATGTAATTTCTATCACTAGGATGAGCTTCAAGTAATAGATTCATTTGAAGTCAGTCCATTTTCCATTTTGGTAAGCCATTCACATCTGCAAAGTACACCTCTTCCTCATCTTGTTGCATAAAAGCACTCGTTAAGAAGACATTAAAAAAAAAAAAAGAAAATAAAATCAATATTAGGGTAGATGAGCATAAGGCTGGAGAAAATTAAAGTGGCAGAAGGAACATCCAAACTGAAACTCTGACCTATATTCACTTCAGGTAATTACTAGAAGGATGAAAGGCCAACAGCCTTTTAAAATCAGAGCGTGAAACCATATATTTTGGTAGAAAAAAGGTAGCAAGATCTTAGCAAGAAAGAAATCAACATGACAAACAACAGCTATGATGAAATAAAACTAAGAGCAGCAGCATACTGGCAGTCTATCCCATGTTTACTTCCTGTTTATCTTATTTCCTTGTCATTAAGGAAATACCTCTATTCCTTACATGGGAGTGTAGTGACATTTGACAAAGTAATTAAGAGAAGCACTATCATGATCAGCTGCCTTTGGTCTGTTACAAACACAGTCAATACACAGTTCATGACTCCAGCAGATGTTAACGCTTAACAGACTCATTGGGAACTTAAGGTTTTAACTATTTCTGTCCTTCTGTATTACATGGAAAACAGAATCTAAACGGAGAAAACACTGAATTTTTGAAACAAGGCAGGCTTGAACTCTCTTGACAAACAGCTGAAGAGCTAGTTTGAGCAAAGGACTATCAGGGCTGTTGGCTACCCGTCCATCACTCGTTACGCTTTCCAGTTAATACTTGTCTGAAATAACCCTGTTCACAAAACATGCATCTACAATGCACAGGTCAGAGGGTCACATGTTTTGAGGCAGAGGCAAACCCTGAGTCTGAAGAAGTATTCATGAATTCCCCCGTCCCTCATGACTTTGTCACTCACTGCTTTTACTCTATCTCCTAATATTTCTTATGCCACCTATTCTCACATGACTGCAGGCTTGCCCATATCGCAGGACTAATACAAGTGAAAACTAACCCACCTCATAAAAAGAGGGCTTGCAGGTATGTATGTGTGCATGCTCATACAAGAGGAAGGTAGGACAGATTTAAAATTAACTGCCTAAAAAGGCTTTAAACAAAAAAACAAAACCAAACCCAAACAAAATAAAACCCAAACAAAAACCCAACAAAACCCTAACCCAAAACAACAACCAGTTTAAACTGCTTGTAAAATGAGGGCCTAATTCTGATGCAGGCTACTTTAGCTAATGGAGTGAAAGTACGGTACTTACAACCTGATCTGGCAAAAGGCATCTTTAGTCATGAGTGTGCTGCAATCTCACTCAGCAGCTGTGAGGGATTGGATTGCAGCATATATGGCTCCTGGGCTAACTGTCCCTCACTCTAATAATCAATTTCTGGACTTCAAATGCTGGAGTGTTGTCTCCACAGTCGAAACCCACCCGGGTTTCACAAATATATCAGAGATTGGCTGCAGAACCTAGGGCGAGATACCAGCTAGGGATTCTCAGGTCCTCCAGCAAGGAAGAAGACAATGAAAACTAAACAGAGATTCTGCTGGAAGCCTGGGTCAACTATCAGCAGAAACCAACAGTCCCCTCAATCTGGAAGAATCCAAATGAAACATTTCAGACTCTTACTCAAAAAGTATCAAGCAATCTCTAGACCTGAATACAGTATGGTAGGAAAAAAAGACACAAAAAACAAACTCCAGACCCTTTTCAGGTGAGGATTTGGTTTTCATCTCTCCTGCCTGCACTGAGAAATTCTTAAGTCCTTACCCATGATATAATAAAGATAAAATCTTTATTTTAAATTTTTTAAATCTTTATTTTAAAATCTAGTTTTCCAGTACACTGTCTTACACTATTATAACCACCCAAACAAGGCACTAAACTGGACTGGAAAGAATCTGCCAGAATGTGTAGACCTTAAAGCAACTAGTACTGAGGTGGTGTCTCTGCTACATTTTAAACTCCTTTTCAGATGAAGAATTTTGACAAGGAGAATTACTAAAGGCCAGCACTTCAGCATACTTTGAAAACAGTAAGATGAATACAACTCAGTGGAAAACAGGGACTGAAGCTTTAGTCAACCATGGACTCCACATAAAACACAAACTAAAATACAGTAAGTTTATCCTATTAACACTATTGGTCAAAAATAATAGGGACACTTTTTTCATGAAAGCTTGTAGAAACAAACCACTATCATCCAACAGTTCAGAAACTTCTCTAGTTTTGAGATTTTGAGTCAGTACATCTAACAAACAGCTATATAATCAGTAACTATGCAAGTACATTTTACACCGTGACTTGACTGCAAATGTACCTGGTTGCTATCTTATCTTAGTTAAGATCCAGGTTTAATAAGAAGGGAAAAGTACTGTTAATGCTAATGCCCGAGAATGTTCTAAAGAAACACATTATTGTTAAAATAGCTTTAACTCTTATAGTTCCCAACTGCAAAGCCAATTCAGGAATAATACTCCGTGTTTTGATGCATGAAGGTAGCAGGAAAAAAAGGAAATATGCAGGAAAGGAATAAAAAGAACAAAAAGGAGAAATGTGAGCAAAAGTCCCCCATGTTCTTACCTTATTCCAAAGGTATTTAAAAATAATTTGCAGGTAAAATAAATCTTCCTTCTCTCTACATGATTTTAAGTGCTGGAAATTTCAGTATATTAGCTACCTTTTTAATGACTCATACATACCTAGATATGCATTTAGGATATGGGGAGGGGTGAAAAAAAGGACTTATTTACAATACTTGCTAGAAAGATATTAGTCTGGAAGCTAACCTTAAAATTCTTAGATTACAGTAGAAGCCAAGAGGAAAAATCATATATATATACACATATATATATATATGTATGTATGTGACTCTGGCAGTTGTAGTCCAACTACTTCATTTTAGCTGGAACTAATTTCCAACAACAAAAGAAAATAAAGGGATACATATG
>JAVHNF010016828.1:5675-15839 GCA_034783455.1 Micropsitta finschii | reverse complement strand
GAAGCATGTTAGAAATGGGCAAAACTGGTTTAGAAGTGGCCAAAAATGGCTTAAAGCGGCTTAAGAATGGAGAAACCACGCAAAGTATTTCCCCTCAAAGGGATATGATATACTGAACTGTTTGTTTTCAGGAACAATGTGCTGAAAGTGGGCAACATCAGCATTATTTAAGAATGTTTTCAGCTATTTAAAATTAAACTATTGAAAATGCCAAACTTCACATAAATGTATGTAGATGAATGTGTGGTTCAGTAATTAAATGTAATCTCCAGTATGCTGCAGCTTGCCCTCTTCACATCACGATGTGCATTTGTGAATCAAAACATATTCGGTCCATTAGAACAATACCAACACTTAAAGACACTAAATAGATTCCCACTGCATTAAGTGAAAGATCTGTTGATTATACAAATAGGGAGTAAGGTATACAGCACAAGACAGAAGCAGACACTACTTTTCCTCACCCCTTCCTTTGCCAAGACTTGAGGAAACATGAGACTGCCTTGGCTCTGGTTTTCCCTTACCTACATTTAAACTCTTCTGGGCTTTCCCATGAACTTGATTCTTTTCAGCAGCACATCCCTCTCCTTGGTTACATTACTGTGTTATCTTTCAGGATGCTGTGCATATGAGTGATGACTTGGTTTAGATTCAGGAGAGGATTTCCTCTCATTAGCCCAGATGCTTAAGCTAGGTTAGTCAACTGCTCTTGCTTCTGCCTTTTGCAACATCACAGCAGGTAGATCCTCGTAATGTATGGACATCATGAAGTGCAATTCATAAAGGAAGAGCCCCTCTTAAAGATCAGAGGTTTCACTACTGAACTACTGTTGATAGAAGAGATTAACAATAATCCTGCTATGATTCTTCCATGTAAGGGACAGGTTAGGTTGTCCTAAAAAAGGATGAATATCCTAGGGATTAGAAGCATGAATGATGAGTTCCTGACAAAAAAAAAAAAACCAACAGCAAGATGCACAATGGGGAGAAAAAGGAGAATGCACAGAATGAAGGAAAGTTGTGGTATTCCCTCCATGTCTGTTCCTGTGTCAGTCATTTAATTGCTCATACTTGTACAGCAGGCTACTCCCAGGCCTTTGTCCCTGGAAAGTTGTGTAAATCAGAGAAAACTAATCAACTGGTTTGGGGTTTTAGTAGTTTTTTAGTCTACCCTCTCTAAAAGAAACAAGCCAACACAAAAAAAATCATAACAAAACAGAACAACCTGAGACAAAACCAAAAAAAACACTACAGAAAAAACACAGGATACCTATCTGTCCATTGCCAGCACTATAAAAAGCCTGTGAAGCTTTTGGAGGTCTTGATGTAAGAGGAAAAATGCAGAACAGCAGAGACTCCTTCAGAAGGACCAATCCACCAGGTTATCCAGAGAGACAAGGAGGGAGATACCCTTTCAAGTATATTGCAAAATCCCAAAGGCCTGTGATTAAAAACCACATTAGTCCTACCCCGAGTGACCCTGAATAGGGTCAGTGCATATCCAGGGAAATGCAGAACAAACACATTAATTTTTACATGACGTGACAAGTAGGAAAAGCGTTTCCAACAGTTTATACTTTTGAGTCAGACTAATACAGACTAAAGATACATCCAAGGGTTGAGAAATTCAATCAGGATTCATGTGTGACCCTGGTACATTATTGTTTTCTCCAGCTACATCCTGAACAACAGAACAGATGCCACACAGCATTCAATAAACACCAGGCCAGCTCCCTGACAGCAGCCAAAACACACACAGCATTTCTCAGGATATGATTTACACTAGTATCTCAAGGCCTTCCTTTGGGGACCCCACTTTTGCATGTGTACATTCCTGCAGTGGCTATAGACAAGCTCTCCTCAGGTCCAAAGTGCTGAAGTACAGCATGGAGTTACCCTCAGTTCCCTCTACTCACTAGAAAACTAGGAGGAGCTGAAATGCAGAAGGCATATCAGTGTCTGTGCTCAACAGCCATCTTATAGATAGGGACAAACAGCTTTGCAAAGGAGTTAACCTACTAGGTTAAGTTTATGATAACAACTAAACTGGTGTGGGGGGAAAACTGGACTTCACACAAGGAGATGATCTGCTATGTACCTTGCAGATCCACCTAACATGCTATCCTCTCCCAGAACTGGTGCTGTAAGTGACTCAGAGCAGCTACTTTTTAGGTAAGGGAAGATAACAGAAGGATGAAACAAACCTGCATTCATTGGAACAAGATTATTACGCTAAGGAAAATCCCACTGATCCTCCCACATAAAAATGCTTTGTTGTATGAATCAAAAAGTGACAAGATCTTTAACAGTCAACAGACTTGTCTAGAATTATGTCAAATCAGCCTAATCTTTGTATACCAGACCACAAACCTCCAGGGAAAAAGAAAATGAAATAAGTAGATGCCAAAAATCTTGAGTGTATGTCTTTTGATACTGTTTCACAAGACATTTGGATTAGCAAACTAAGGAAGTACAGCCTAAATGAAAATAACAAACGAGTATAAAATACAAGGAAACCCATGCTAAAATTTGAGGAGGTATAAAAGTTTTTCAAGGGACTGTCCTCAGAACAGCAATAATTTTTTTAGTACTGATTTGGGTAGTAAAACAGTATTTTTTTGTATCAGCAGGCCATATTCCACTTGTGAGCACTAGTGCACAAGAGGTTAGACTTAGATTCCAAAATGCCCTTAAAGTGGAGGGAAAGCCTGGAAAATACACAGTTGTTTTTCACCAGGGACAATGGCAAGAAAGCACACCTGAATGAATCATTATGTATACCAGTAATGGGAAACAAATGGCTCACTCTGCTACCTAAAGGTCTCTGAGGCTTCTGTTAATCCAAGGCATGAGTCAGCAATATCACAGCATTACAAAAACAGTAACAACCATATGGGGGTAAATGAACCAAATCATCAACTACTAAGACAGCTTAACTTACTTTCAGCCCAACACCAGCAAAGTCCCCACTTGGATACCATACCCAGACCCCTTCACATTGATAAGGGATAGAGTACAGAAGGGACCAACTTCATAGATGGAAAACTGGTCTAGAAAGTGAAACCTAAAAGGAGAATTAATGAGCCATCTTTATTTTAGCAGAGATACTTAGGTAGGAATTTGCAGCATTCTCAGATAGCTAAAGCTTACCACCAGAGGAAACGAAAAAAACCTCTATTTTCCATGCACCTGGCAGACATGGTAAGAAGTAAAAAGCTAAAATTGTTGCATGGAAGATTTAGGTAAGATACTAGGAAAAGAAAATCAAATGCAAAGACACATTAAAATTGTATACAGATTAATAGCCAAGATTAAGATCACCAATAATGCAACCTCTGTCAAGTTTGGCAACTGCTTGTCAATCAACAGTTTCAAAATCCAGCTCACACTTGAAAACATTTTCCACAACGTCATCTCTATTCAGACAAGTATTTCAATCACAAAAAATTACTTAGGGCTGGTATCACCAATTAGCCAACCACCAGAAGGACATTTAACTCCCAAGGTGGGTCTGATGTCACAGAAGCAGAGCTATTTTTAAAGCTTGGGCAATATCTATTTAGTCAAACCTTAGATACACTGAAAGGGAACACATGGAAAACTGCTGCACCAATTTCACTGGGGTTTTTTTCTCTTTAGAGATATGCAGTTGCTTCAGTTCCACGCAGCACTACCACTTATTTGTACATTGGAAAAGAAGCTTGCATTAAAGTGCAAGAATCTTTCTAAACATAGTCTTCAGCTGCAAGCTTTCATCTCCCAATATTTTCTTGTATTTAAAAGACACTAACAGTATTGGGAAACCCAAGGTTTAAGTGTTACTCACATACCCTGTTAGGACTTTTGGGGTTTTGTCCAGAATGACAAAATGATCTGAACAGGCACAAGTAATAGGTTGACAGGCCTATAAATGTGTGTGTTTATCAGGAAAGGGAGCAGAAACCAGATACTCTCAAGGAAAAGTGAGGGAGCATATGGGCAGATGGCCAGCTGAAAGCATCACTTGAGTTAAAGTCTGCCAGCTGAAAGCACCACTTCAGTTAAAGTCTGCCAATTTTCCACCTTTAGGACTGACCCAATACATAAGTAAACCAATTTATCCGTCTCTGAGAAAATCCTGCCATTTCACCAAAGTCAAAGTGATCTCCTCCTTGGGGCACACAGATCCAAACCAACATGATAACAAGCTCGCAGTCTAGAAACTTTTTTCTCAGCCTGGCTGCTCTTGAGATCTCTTTACTACAGCTTATACATTCTTTCCAAATTTTGCTCCTCCCAGGCAGTTTAAGCCTAGTAAGGAACCAATACTTAATATATAGGATTACTCTTCTTAAATAGGCTAAAAATCCTTTTGAAAAAGCTAGGTAACATCAACAAACAATTGCAGCACAATAAGCAACTTTTGTAAATACTTGCCTTCTAAATATTTGTAATTTTCCAAAACCTATCTCATTCTTCCAGATTACATTTTCTATTCTCTTCTAGCTGAAAAATGAAAAAACATCCAAAATTTGACCACAGTGTTTGACAAACTAGGACTTACTTCACAAGTCTTGAAGAAACTGAAAAAAAAGAAAGGCAGAGGGGGAAGTGAGAGGAAAGCAGAAAGTAAAAAATCCTAAGAGATAAAAGAGGTACAGACCAAATCAATGGTATTTGGATGGCAATAGTAACTAGGGGAGGGGCACCCACAATCTCAGCAACTCATTCCAAAGAGAAAGGACTTTTACCAGTTCATGTAAATAGCAGCTAATAAAAATATGTTTAAAAAGACATTTAGATGAAGGCAAGGTTTCAACCAGAAACCACAATGGTTACATTTTTTTATTTAATACTTTGAAAACAGAACTGTATGTTCTTAGCAAAAACCTCAGTCTGTTCCCAACAAAATCAATAGCAAAATTTCCACAGATATTTCATGATAGGGATGATATGGTCAGAGCCTGCATACGTGACAGAATCTATTGTAAACATGCTTTAACTTTTGAAAATCCTACTAGAAAAGGCAACTGTTAACACTTGCTGCTTAAACTGCAGAAGTTTACTCTTACATCAAAGACCTCTTTACCTACGAACATACATGTTTCAGTTAAATATTCTGCACGTCTTTCTTTCAAGCAGCTAGCAAACATACCACAGGAAAGTACACAAAGACAAAAAATCAGTGCCACAATCTGTTTAGGAAGCACTGCAAGCCCCTTAAAGTAAAACCTAAATGTTCATGCATGCCCCAAACCCCTCATAATATAAAAACCACAAACAATTACCTCTGTTAGCATATTATTCCTTGTCTGTGTGATATACGTAACCGCTAATAGGTAATTACTATTCAGGTAACTATCTGAAAGTCTACAGAAAAGTTGGGTGGGTTTTTTCGTAAATGCCAACACTTTGCAAGACAAACCTCCACTAAAATAAAAAAGAACTGGTGAAAAGCAATGCCATTCAGAATGGAGTTTTTTATTTTTGTCAGCAGGTGCCAGAGAAGTAAGGCAATAGATCAGCAAATAAATGAATCATGCAAGCTTCTACTGCTACTAAAGTTCTGAGAGGGGCTGTGTAAAGAAGCAAGATGCTAGTGATAACACCTGATTAATTCTGAAAATTCATACCAGAACTTGAACAACTTGTTCAATTTGAAGGAAAAAACAATGCTACCACTTCAGTTTAAAATAGCACATCTTTAAAATTAGACACTTAAGAACTAGAAACTAACAAACACTTGAAGTGTATATTCATACTGCACAAACTATCAGGGAAAACATGAAAAGAGTGAAGAGAATGAAATTCGAATGTGCTGAGTAGAAGGATTAAACTGGTTTTAATTGTATAACAAATTCGAATTAGAGAAAAACATTTTTCCATAGCAAACATGACAAAAGAGGCACAGAGAAGAGAAAAATAAGCTCTTGAAATTTCTTAACTACCTTCACCTTTAATTCATATTCATCCTAAGTACAAAACTATTTCTTATTAAGAAGATGATGCTCATTTCCTTATCCCTGTTGGAAGGAGTGTGCTCTGCACAAAGGAATTATTTTCCTTATTTTCCTTACTTAGATCAATACTGCTAACTCTTGCATCAATTTCAGCCACTGAAAGAGCCACAAAACAAGTTCTATGAAAACAATTAGCTCTCCTGGACAAATCTGTGCCCCTACCAAAACCATCACACACACACAGAATGAGGATGTACTGCAATGGCTTATTTCCTGTTAGACACCATAAGAATTGCTTTAATAAATCCAGTGGTTGCATAAGCAGTTCTTCTTAATATACATATGTTTAGAATATAAATTCTCATTCAAGGCAATTTTCAGCTCTAAATAAAAGAATTCCTTAGGGAAACACATCAGTACTTTACAACCTCCTCTGTAGGTGAATGAATACCCACTACTGAAAGCTCATATGCAAATCACATGATTTTATAAGTGATGCAGTATCTTACAAAACACACAGTATCCACACTATCACATACTTGCTACAGTATCAGTACAAGCCAGCTTCAACAAGAGACCCAAACTACCTCTAACTGCCATAACCTCTGTTTTCATTGATAAGCATAAAACTTACCTACAACAAATAGTATTGCAGATGACCCAGATTCCATCAGAAAAATATCCTAAACTAGTTCACTTCTATACAGTGCCACTCGTGCTTCAGACGAAGTAAATAACCACTGAGGCCACTAGCCTGGAGTGTCAGGAGCAAGCCTAGCTCAGCTGATTTCCATTGCTACCTGATAGCAATTAAGTTAGTTCCTCTCACTCTGCAGCATGTGCATGCTTTTCTATTAAAAAGAATAAAATCATTTTCCCCAGGAAATTATTGTTATCAGGACCCAAATCACTACTGAAAGGATAATTTTTCAACATTTCTTCAAACACTGAGTTTTAGACCCCAAATCTGGGAAATAAAGTCAACTTTTTAGAATTTTGACATAAGCTTTTCTAAGGATACTGTTACTTCTTAAAGAGACAGAAAAAGGGTGACTGGAGTTTCTCCTTTGGTTTTGACATTTACTGGCAATGACACAAACTTCCAGTTACTAGCTGCATGAAGTATGGCCTTACCGTATGTAATTTTTAGAGCTGGACAGAAACCAGCTAGTGGTATTCTTGTCAACTTCCCCTTCATCCTACTCCACAAGCTACAGAACATTATTTTTACCACAGTAAATGCCAAGTGTATGTGAAAATACTCCCTGAAATACTCTCTTGGCAAATCTTTTCTAGAAGTTATCATAGGAAAATCCAATACATTTTCTTCATATGAAAATAACAAAGCAGGTGAAATCAAAATTACTCTTTTTCCAAATCTCTTGATAGAGTTTCAGTCACATTTCCTTATTTTCTGCTTTTCTCCATTATCCTAAAATGAACAAACTTTCTTGGTTAGCAATTTTCACTATTCTCTTTATTAACCCTTGAGTTTCTTTAGGTTAGTGTTTTAAAATGAGATTTCCTTGTGATGCTTGGTCTGATAGGAGAGAGAATGTAAACTAAGAGGCCAAAATAGTCATTCTTATCTTTAGGTTGAATTTTTTAGTCTAGGAACTAGCACATGAAGATCGGTGACTGACCTTCTCAAGTGCAAATCCAATTCTTGACGATTCTTTTTCTGGTACTTCCCATTCTCTAGCTATGGAAAAGCTGCTTCTAAACCAGCAGCTGGATATTTGGAGGGAGACCTTAACTATGAGGTATGCAAAAGATCAGAGATGTATTTGTACAAAACTTCTCAATGCAGTACAACACAAGCAGTTATTTGTAGAACAGGTGTAAACAAAATTTGAAGTAAAACATTTTGCAACAACTAAAATACTGGACAAGGATCCTGAGATGCTGCAATTAGAAGCAATTAAGATGATCACGATTAGATCTAAAAAGATTATGTAAAAAAAGCCCTTTTATCATCTTTGCACTGAACTCCTAACTTTTGATGAGATTACAGCTTATTTTTTTAATAATACATTTAGCCTTGCTTCAAAAAGACCAAGTCAGTCCCATACGTATGTTCAAAGGGGATAATGCATACTTGTTTTCCTAGATAGATCCCTTCTTTCTGCCAAAAACCTGAGGCTAGAGGGACTTTGGATAACTGCAGCTTTAAGGTAACTGGTACTTTTAAGTTTGGAATTTCTAAGATTAAAGTCTAGAGCTTTAGTTCTATAAGAACAATCTGAGCTCAGCCTCCTGCATTCGTCAATGGGAGGGTAGCTGGGGACACTGAATGCAAAGGAGAGAGAAGTGATGGCCCCACTCTGCTGAGTGGGCAGAAAGTTTCTGTTCTCATCAGAGCATGAAGGAGGACAGAGAAGGATCCAAATTACAGCCTGAGACTCTGGGGCGGCAGAAGAGAGAGATGGAATGAAACTCATACAAGGGCTTGGAATAGGATGGGACAAGAAAAACACAGTATTTTCTCAAGCTGTACAAAAAGGTATTGCTACATCAGTTCCATATTTCCACCCAAACATATCATGATTAACACTCTTCAGCTTTGTTGAGTGTATGTAGAATGGGGAGAAAAAGGTTAGGGAGACCTAAAGCAAAAGATGTACATTCCTGGGTGGAAAAGAGATTACTCCTAGGGCAGAAAACAGTGTTTCTTGACATAGACTTAGGGGAAACGATTTAGAAGTCAGGGAATGGGTAGCTCTGTGATACACTGAGGCCTCTGGGACAGCAAGGCTGGGAGATAGGGAGCCCAAGGGATAGGAGGTTGCTAGTGCAGAGGAGTCACTCCCAGAAAACATCTCTGTCCACAAACCAAGGGCACTGTTGCAGAACTGGCTCCCATTACTAGTTTTGGTTTTTGAGGGCTTTTTTTTCTCCTCTGTGTAATACTGACTTATTAAGTTTTTGGTTTATACTGGCTTTTGGCCTTCTTCACAGCATGAAGAGCCTAGCTCCAGCTCTCAATGCCTTTTTCTGCTAATAAAAATATTTCCTTCCGTGCATGTGAGAGTATGGCCAAGTGGCCACTTAAGTAACTCTGGGAAAAAAAACAGTACAAGCTTTTCTTAGTCCCTAGCTGAAAGGCAACTTTTTCTTTTCAGCTTTTTAACTCTTTTCTTAACCACACTGAATTTACAGTGTGGTTTCTGAGGCACAGACATCAGAACTGGACTTAATTTCCCCATAAACTTATGACTGACATCATATGCAGTGATAATACCACATCCCTGCTTTGCGGTTTTTATCCTCAAAACCAATGCATTCTTCTTGGGAAAAAAAGTATTTGTGGAAGGCATATATTTGTACGTGGTTGTAAGTTTATTTGCTATATATGACTGTCATAAGAGTACAGCTGTGGACAACTATGTGTACTTGGTTACAGCCCATATACACTAGTGAAGATTTCAGAGAATATTTACCAAATATTTATCCTAGCACAAATCTATAAGCTGTATATTCAGTCTGCCTTGCCGCTATTCAAACTGCTAATGGCGATATTTAAGCCTTTGAAAAGTTCTTATGTTTGCATGCTACTGCTATCTTTTTATTGTTTTCATCTCATGTCATCCCACTTTCACCCACCACAAAAATTACAGTCAGTAAGGGTGTGCTTGTTAGCTGATTTAAATTTGAACACTTCACACCAAACCCAGCATCAAATGAAATTTCTGGCAAAACCCCCAGTGACTTCACTCGGAGTAAGACCAACCGGGGAAGCAAGGCTCCCATGAGAGGCATGCATCACAGTCATTCACATCCTGCTGAGTCTGTGAGAACCAGGATGAGATACTATTTGAAGGCCCTTCTACTTGTGTTTCATGCGACACACCACTTCTCTTTTGTTTTACAGAACTGTAAGAGAAGATTTTAACTATCTGCAAGTAACAAGCTGAAGACGCTGGATGAGTCACTGGAGACAGTTTTGGGCCAGCTCGGCTCGCAGACTGCCAGTGTCAGGGAAGGTTCACCCAATTCTCCCCTTCCTGCTGCACAGCCATCCCAAAATAACGTGGCAGTGCTAAACATAGCACCGCCATGCTCTTTTAACAAACAATGATTCCTGCAGCATGTACAAGTCACCACATTTGTCGAGATAAGCACATCAACATGAGATGTCATATTAATCTAGACAAAGAGATTGAATCAGATAGCTTTGTCAAACACCAAGCAAAGGGGCTCATTCAAACTGACAAAGCAAGAAATT
>JAVHNF010016826.1:0-12100 GCA_034783455.1 Micropsitta finschii | reverse complement strand
GTTTTGCCTTTGCAAAGGTGGAGAAAGCAAAAGTCCAAGGCCACAGCCAAAGCAAAAACCATGAGGAGTCACCAGGGATGAAAGGATTTAACATCACATCAAAGCAGTCCAGTTTCCCCCAACCTTTCGCAGCGAAGTGAGTGACCAACATCCTATCCAAATAGGATTAACAAAGAGCAGGCATTAAAGCAAAGCATCCATGTCAACCACCAGAGCTAATTTTCATCCTGTAGACCCATAACTCCGTAAGGATGACTGTTACATCTCTCCTAGTTTAGCAGTGTCCAAGCTATGGATCTATCACCTTTCACAGCACACCAATTCAGGATGGTCACTCATCATCAGCACATGAAAAACAAAAGGGTTTTTAGGACAACCACGAGGTTTCATGAAGTGATGCTACATTTCAGAGGTCTTTTTTCCTTTGATGTGCTACTGCAGCACAACAGGAAAAACAAGATGTTGCAAAAAGAGGAGACACCTTTGACAACTGGAAAATTACAGCTTTTATGCTCGGGGCTTTACTCATAACTCAGAATCCATCCGCTCTCAGACCATGTATTATCTGTCCTTGAGCTTTGTCACTGCTCCCATATATCACTGAGGAGATGCCTTGAGTATGGTGACATCCTCAGCGCTAAACACACATGCTTACACTTCAGCTCATGCCAAAACGCTTTGCTGAAAGAGGCAATACACAAGTAAATTAGTTTACAGTTTTAGCATGTGAAAAGCTGTTAAGTTTCCCAAAAGCTGTGAAGAGCCTTGTCAGAGATGAACTGAGGGGAAAAAAACCCCTCTGAAGAACAAGAGCATTTCATTTAACAACTTCCACACCCAAGGAACACATGCCTGTCATCCCCTCTTGAATCCTGCTTCTGTTTTGGTTTTAACATCAGAATTTACTATTGCTTTAGAAAAACATTTACACAGCAAGAGCTCATTGTAACAACAGGGCTTGAGAAAACATGTTAATATGTACAGTGAGGCAGTTTGTGCATGCTAAGAAGTCAACTTGAAGCCCACTGAAGCGCTTTAAGCTCTCCACAATGACAGACATGTATCCCAGCTATCCTTTTGGAAAACTGCCAGTTGTTATCCTACAAAATGGCTGCTCAGCCTTGAGTCAAGGGTTTTCCAAAGTGGGCTGCTGCTGTTCTAATCACAGCAGTTCCTATTAGCTTAAGTGGGGTGCTGTTACAGTTATGAAGAGAGCTTGGGCTCAAGGGCTGCTGCTTTATAGGGCCTCACGTTGTGCACATTACCTAGATCTGCTAATAAAATAACAAGAAAAGGACACTTGACATGAGTCAGTGCTTTCCTTCCTCACTGCAGGGATGCAGCTGAATAAATGCTACCTCATGCCTGAAAAAAGTACAAAAATCTTCTTCTGCAAACTGAAGTGCAAAGTGAAAAAGAAGTTGACTGAAGGCCACATAGGGCAGGCAGTGCTTCTGGAGTTTGGTTCTCTGATTTTCTGTTTGCTAGTGAACTTCTGTTGGGGCTTAAGTTTTTAATTTACTAAACTGGCAACAAGAACAGCACCACCCAAACATCTTGATTATTCCAAGCACTGATTTCCCAGCCCATTATCAACAACTCAAATGCAATCAGACATGCCCTCCTCCCCCGTCTTCCCCAGAGGATGCAGTCTGTCTTCAGAGTTTGCTGTTACAGGTTCAGAACCCCCTGCTCCAACAATTACCATTTATAAGGCATGCAAAGCATTTTTCTCCTACAGGATTTGAAGTAGACATCACTCTATTTCCCTCCATAGCATAATACTCCACTTCCACTTGCTTTTACTTAAAGAGATGCAAAGAGGAAAGAGTCTTGATTTGGACCTTGATTTTTCAGTGTACCTAATTAAGCAAATACTTCACTAAGTAAGGCTAGAACACAGCATCAGTTTGATAGCTGAATCAAGAACCCAATTAATAAAGTATCACAGGATTTTTGATGTTGGAAGAGGTCTCTAGAGGTCTCCTTGTCCTACACCCCTGCTCAAGCTGGGTCACCTGAAGCAGGCAGCCAGACCAGTCTGGAGTGCTTTGAGTATCTAAGGTTCCTATTAAGAACTTGAAGTTACTTCCTTTTCAGGGCGAGCAATTCATATCAGATCTGCACAGATCTTGCTAGGTCATCTTTTATCTTCTCTCATATGAGAAAAGTAGTTTGAAAGTTAACATTAAAACTTCATTGGCAATGATTTCCTCCTAGAAAGAGTACAGTGTAAGCACCTAAAACTCCATCAAATAGGTGAAAGACGGCACAAACTACGTATCTGAATGCACTGGGAAAACTCCAAATACTTTAAACCAGACTACTGCAGAATGAACACTGCCTCAGGATGTTTGCATCACACCACTCTGCTTCTGAAGTTGTGTTTTTATGGATTTTTCATTGCTTGCCTCAGCCTTGAGATGCTGTAAAGGAACTTGGCAGAAACTGAATTTTAAAAGCCTTTACAACTCTTCCCTTTAAAACTTCCAAAAATCAAATCTTGTTAATCCTGGAACAGATTTATGTATAATTTATGTGAGCAAACTCAAGTCACATATACTGACTTCTATGCTTAAGGCCATAGTAGTAACAGCATTACTTTCATTTGTAATCTAGTTACACAGAGTAACAATGAAGAAATGAAGCCTGGTGGCATCAGCCAGTACCACTGTATGCAGTTCTTCGCATCCCTATCCATCAATCAAGTACCAGAGAGAACAAAGTTAATGCTTTCAGAATAAATCAAACATCACTGCCATAGTCCTCAGAGCCATCTCTAGCATAACAGCGGAGAACCTGTGCAGGTTGATTTGCAGCATGGCGAAGATACCAGCTGTTCAAAGAATTAATGGCTTTGTAGACACCGGAACCCCAACTGGCAAAATTAATCTAATATCTTGCCTGGATTTAGCATGTCTTTAACAGGATTTCAAAGTTTCCTCCTTTATTAAAAAAAAACCCTTCAGAATAGCAGATTACAGATTACAAACTGGATACAAACATTGGAACAACTAATTTACACTTAGATAGGGAGAAACCACACTATTGAAGTTATTCCCTTCCAATC
Organism: Micropsitta finschii; assembly: GCA_034783455.1. Taxonomy (NCBI): domain Eukaryota; kingdom Metazoa; phylum Chordata; class Aves; order Psittaciformes; family Psittacidae; genus Micropsitta; species Micropsitta finschii. Next base: position 9,030 of record JAVHNF010016826.1, on the reverse strand, counting down.
TCAAACACCATCTGGGGTCCTTACCAATCACAGTTCTATCATTGAAGTACCAAAAATACACTAATACATCATTTACGATATCTCAAAAAGCATATAGTTTTCATTATATTCTAGCTCTAACATACCTGTAAGGGCTGCAAAGTCTCTCTCAGTGAAGCTTAGCTGGATTAGGACCACATAGAATGGAAGAAATTAGGATATACACAGTGATAGGTTACATTCAAAACGCAGCCGATTCATCAACAGAAATACTATTAAAATAATAATGTGCCATGTATAGCACAAGGAATTCCAGCACACTGCTTTGAGATACTATCACAAAATGGCTAGTACTGTTATTTGAATATTCAAAAGGGAGGATTATACATCCAATAGTCCAGGGACTACATTTGCAAAATAGCCATTCACCACTGCAAAGATAGCACAGCAGGTTATCTAGCAGCAATGAATGACTGGATGCAAAGAAAGAGTTCTACTGCAGTTAACTCCGGCACACACTACAGCATTTACCAATTACTTACACAGGCCTCAGAAGCACCCTTGACTCCACAGGCATAAAATCAAAAGTGCAGCAAAATAACTTGAACTTACAAAGGCAGATTAAAGTAGAGCTCATAAAAACTGTCTGTCAGGATTAAGATTTACGGACTTGGGCAAAGGCCACAAATCAGTTTGGACCGCACAATGGAAAGGAGAGATTTGAAGGAAATGGAGAGGAAGATCATTAGTCTTGCATGTGTCAGGCTAGGGAAGGGCATGTGCTTCTGATTTACATTAGGAAAATAACGGAAGCAAGAGGCACTGTCTACGCACCTCAGAAGGGTGGTCCCTAAACTCTATCTCCTGCTTCCAGAACTACTTAAGCATTTTAAAGAGGTTTTTCATGTAAGCAGTGGTGTAAGGAGACCAGCAGCCCATTATTGCTCTGGTTCAAGGTTTCCACTAGATTGCTCTCCCACTGCATTCATCCCAAACAGCAGTCCCACTTAGACTCCAGGACCCTTCAACTTCCTTCCTTCCACCTCAGTTTACTCCCTAATCTGCCAGGGAGGAGACTCATATGGTAACACAGCTAAAGCAGAAAACCAAAGAGCAGTACCATACAAAAAATGGCTGCAGAAAAGCTGCAACTGCAAAGGGACCAGGTTTTAAAAGATGCAGAAAGCCCTTGAGGGCAAGCAAAGCAGGAGGCTTGTTTGCTGAACAAACTGCATGCTACAAGAGGTAAGCCCAGGACATTACAACACAGTAATTGACTTGTTTACCAGTAAGTTTTGCTTGAAAACCCTGGTACTTCCTCAAAGTACAGTGGATTCTGATACTTGTAGATCAGTGTATTTTACATAGAGGTAAATGACAAATGACAAGGCAGAGATGATTTCATAACTCATTTATGATACATTATGGCCATTTTCATGCTACAATAGTTTGTAAAACTATTAACAGTAAATTAATGTTGATAGAAAGGTTGTGGGAATGTTTGAGTGATCTCATTGTATTTATAATACACAGTAGCTGTAGTAACATGAAACCAGCTGTCAATGTTTAATGCTTTAGCAACATATATTATAAATTATAAATGGGTGACTATACATGCCATATAAAATATGCATGTTTACAGATGCTAATCGTACGCTGTAACTATTCAAAAAAAAAAATCTATTCACAATAAAGCATCTTGAGAGATAAAGTTTCCAGATGCATTCAGGAGACAATTTCTAATTAAACAAGTAAATTTAAAACTAAATGCAATTATATTGCCCTCTGACACACTGTAATGGTTTAATAAGTCTTACATCCTAAGCAGCATGCAGATACCGAGTACTCTAAATGCTGGATTTTGAAAGAACACTGCATAGAAACTTCCCAATTGTTTGCTGCTGAGCAACTTTTTCATCCCAAACATGTATTTTTAAAGAAAAATATCTTCTTCCTAATAAATATTTTAATACAAGACAATATCATGGTTTGTGTAGAATCTTTGTAGGGCAATATCACATCTCCTTCCAAATACGCAGGAAGTAGTAAAAACCTGTTCTAATTACAAGAAAGTTCCTATCATAAATGAAAAACTCTGCATTATCATCACTAGTTCTGAGTGTATTCAGTATATATAGGTGTATACATACAAACAGAAAACATCAATATCTAAAAGGTGATTAAGTCAGAAACACTACCTTAAATTTTTCCCTTCTTATGTGTCAGCAAAGGAGAGAAGTCAAGATCTTCACAGCTGGTAAAACTGCAGTCATCCTCAAGTTCACCACAGTTAATGAATGTGGCCTTTAATGCAAATGTGAGACTCCTGCATAAAAAGACACAACATACATTCCCTTTTTACTTACATTAATCACAATTTTCTAGCATTCCGGGGCTGTGGAACTACACAATTATTGCTGGCTTAGCTACCTGAGAAACAAAAAGAAGTTACTATTGCTGACAGGGAGACCAAGTCACATTTTTATTCCCCGAAAATTAGTTCTCTTTAGGGGGTATTATTGTTCTGAACAATAAAAATAAATGAGCTAAGAATAAGGGAGAATATTTTATTTCTCTAATGAGGAACATGAATACACACACCTGTGCACAGTCCTCTCCAAGCCTTCCCAACAAATAGACTTGCTACTCAAAACAGAGCCCAAGTCCCTTTATAGCTCATTATCATATTTTACTTCATAATAATTCAAACCTGTTACAGCAGTGCATTGATTTGACTCTTTCAAAATAATGTTCATTGCCCTCTGTAAAGTTCCAGTCTGTAGTCCATAGATAGTAAACACTACACAGCACAAGCATACGGGTGTCAAGCCCATCCATTTGGCTCAGTTTGGACTGTCATCAGCAGCAGAAGAAAATCACTCCAGAGGCTCAAAGTGTTTGTAAAGTTTTGATTCATTTTGGGGTAAGTTTATTCTCAAGGATGCTTTTTTCTGCCTGCTCTCTAATGGCACTATTACCTAGAGAGGGACAAACCTCTGCAATAATCGGACCCACTTCATAGGACAGAACCTAAATATATGCAGCAATGGGGAAATTGTTTGCAAGCATAAAATTTCATTCCAATCTGATCTATCATTTGTACACTTACTCCAAATATCAATTAACCTACTGCCTGCAACAGTATTACACAGGCACACAGGACTAAGCACATGGGTAACTGTTTGCAAGAATAGGTCAGTGATTCATCTACAATATTAAGCTGTTCCAAATTGAAAAGCTTGTGTGTGTGTGTGTATCAATTCCAAGGGCTCACACCTTCCCATATACAATTATCATCTATGCCTCCCAGTTTGTCTTCACTTACTCAGCGAAGAACATGCATATTTAGATAATTTAAATGAAACCTAATGTACCTTTCACATCAAAACTATACCAGCTCTGAATCCTCTCATCTGGATTAGAGCAGGCAACTCCCTTCATGTTCTATTTATGTGAAACCTGCTCAGGAAAATGACAAGAAGAAAATCAAAAGGGGAAGGAATGACGCTAAAGGAACATTTTGCATCTGTAGCCTCCCTCCAAAAAAGCAATCTCTGAATTGCTCTGTTTCAGACCAGCACAATTTTATTTTGCTTGCCCTTTTGTCCTTAATTTTAAACCTGAATATGGCGAAAGAAATCCTCCCCCCCCCCCGAAAAAAAAAAAATTAAGGTTATTGTTTCAAAAAGGGAAATGGTTCCTGACACTTATTCTCCTGACCCTCTTTGTACACAAACTAGGTTGCATGAAGCACTCTGTAAAACACAGTTATCAATTCCTATACAGTAGCACTGAACAATTCCTGGGCAGAAGGACTTAAGTGAATTCCAGATCACTAAGGTTAAGGAGAATCAAGATTTTGAACACTGATATACTAGGAGATGTTGGGTTTCAGATTTACTCTGTAGGGCCACTGCAGTAGACAATCAGCAACTGCTAACAATTTTCATTAACACAATTATAAGAACACCAGAAGTCACCTCCTCCTGAAAGAAGCAAACCACCACAGAGGAAGACAGTGTTAAGGCTGCTGATATATCTACTCTGGTCATTTAATTGCACTCCCTTTTATAGTATTGTGTGATTTTTTTTCAGGACCCCAAACACCTTATCAGGTTGCTGAGGAACAAATTACATGCCCTCTGCACCTACAACTTGCACCATACAACACCACTCCAGTCTGCATCTGATCAGCGAAGTGAGCATCCTAAGCCTTCTCCTAACAAAGCATTACAAAGTTGAACTGTTATTTTTAATGTGGTCTGAGAGCATCAGGCCAAACATATGTGATTGCTTATAGTTTATTATTAAACACAGTGACCATCAGTTTACTCAAAAATTAGAGAGCAGTAAACAAACACTGTTACTGCTTATTGCACTCATAATTCCCAAACTGGTGAGAGGATTTTGGTCTCATTTCAGTACACATTTATTGCATGTTTCACTGTTCATCTAAACAAAACTGGGAATCATATGCTTCTAAATTAACAAGAAAAAGAATACAAATATCCAAATGGGATGAAAAAGAAAATCTTTCCAGCAGCTCCAGAAGCACACCTAACATTTCTTGGTAAGTAACTCCCCCAATTACATCAGTATCCAGCTGGCAATACAACCACATTCAGTTTTCCATGCCACACGCTTTCCTTTAGAGGACAGCAGGGCACTTTCTCAAGTCTACTGTAAGTTTCTGTATGTGACCTTCTGCAGCATGAACAGAACTCAAAGCAGATGGTGATAAAGTTACACAGAACATTAAAGGTTTACTCTGATCTGGAGGTCAATCTTGTTTTCAATATCTGCTTCAGCTTCTCACGACAAACCCATCCACTTCTCACAGGAGCTAATGGAACTCTTTCAGCTTATTTCCAGAGTCAGAATTTATCCTCAGTTTACTTGTTTGCCACAACACACAGCAAAGAAGGACCACAGCATGCTGTAGTTTTTTAATGATCCTCATTAAACATCAAAAAGAAAATAGGAAGCAATGATATGTCTTTTGGTGGTGCATGTTCACCCTATACAAGTAGTAGGTGGTCTTTTAAGACATATTCACCACTGCTGTAAGAGGATCCCTAAAGCAGCTGCATACCAAGCCATCCGGCTACAGCAAACATGGAAATATAGCATTCCCCCCCGGAAAACACACAAAACCAACCACACCAACTATCTGACTACAGAACAAATGGTTGGAGAAGAACAGATGAAGATGACCTTCAAGAAAATGTCTTCTAAAATGCTCCTTGGTTTTGATGACATTATCTACAGTTCTGAGAGTACCTTCCACCCAAATCCTTCCCACTTAATGAGAGGGATGGAAATATTCCACACTTTACAACTGAAGAAAGCTTTGCCAATAGACAAGTGCTGAAGTTTCCAGGTCTACCAAGGTCTATTGGATTTACAGCAAAAGGCTCAGCAGGTTAAAACTGATAAATGAACTAAATTAGATCAGATTAAATCCTTGGACTTCCTATGTTTTGAAAAAGAAAATATAATCTAATTTAGGAAAAGAAAAAACTACAAAGTAAGTGGCAGACCCTGGGCACAGCCCCAGCAAAAACTGATGAAGGTGAGATTTGGAATCCTTGCATTTCTGCACAAGTGGAATCATTTCACATTTGGAAGTATCTGCTAGCTTCTGGGAAACCAAATTAACTGCAAAGTCACAGTTTCAGGATCAAAACCAGTCTGATGTTACAGTACATGCTTTTTATTCTCTATCCCTAGCTGTTCAGTGCAGATAAAGTTCACAAACTGGAAACTTTATGACACTTCATTGACATTGATGCTCTGGATAACTTCAAAACTGATAAGAAGGTTCCTTTTCCTATTACCATTATTACTCATATTTCTTCTGTAGCACCTAAAGACCAAGCCAGAGTGATATCAACTTGTGTCAGGCACTGTACACACAGAGTAATACAAGTCTCTAAGCCAGGAAGGTTATAAATTACACATACACAACGTGGCTTGAAGTGGCAAAATACACAGAGCAAATACCCTCTAAGTGTTATGTAGCATCTGCTACGTCTTTTGTTCTCAAGAAAAAAGGCTGGATACTAGGAGCATATAAGCTAAAGAGAGGGAAGGGAAAGTTAGAGAAGTGGGCAAGATTCTTGTCCTATGGATTACAAGACACAAATGGAAAGGGGGATTGCACGCAAGACAGAGTAGTGCAAGGACAGAAAATTCAGACAAAACCACAAGAAGATTTCCAAGCACCAAGAAATACTGTTTATTAGTTTCAGTTCTCTCCAACTGCCTTATCAAGGTCACCTAGGGAATTAATGCACAGATCCAGGTGCTCCTGCACAGTCCTGGACTGAGGCAAGAATACTGACTGCCACTAAACCATTGCTATTACAATAATTCTTTGTGCAGCTAACACTCAAATTAAGCTCGTTTACATGTTGCTATTATGGTTATTACTCCAATTCAGCTCTTGCTCTCTCTAGATGCAAAACCTAGGTTATTTCAGAGTTCTCAGAACGAAATGAAAATTAGTATCATAAATGTAAAAAAAATGAGATTACCTCAACTTTAAATATTTAAGCAGTTGCCTCAAATAAGACTTAAAGTTAACTTGTTATAACTCCAAGCTTGGATCAATTCCATTCCAATTCTGAGTATTAACAACAGTTCCTTATTTTAGCTGAGGGAAATCCAATGAATCTACCAAGACACCACAAAAGAAATTGCAATGCGCGAGTCCTTTGCCTGTCTGGCAAGCTCCATAGATGCTTCCCACTTCCAGGCAATCATCCCAGCAAGACTTCTGACCACCTAAGATTACTTGCTGCATGAACTTGCAGATTCCCTTACAGAACAAATAGCTACAGTTTCTTAGAACAAACAAACCAAACAAATGTTGCACTTTGGAGCTTATTCTCTGTTCTCATACTATCAAAGGACAGCACAAACAGACATCATACACCTCCACCATACAAACCGAGAGGCTGGGCAACACTACAACACGTTCAATGTTAGTGTGTGAGCTACTAAATGAAATAACCCCTGAAGCTTTTGACTTCCAGATACTAAGTCTGCTTGCTTGTCTCACGTGGTAAGTTACTCACCCACAGAAAGAGGAAACCCATGCTATGGGTAACAGTAGTGTCTACGCTATCATCATTTAAATCCAAATTCTCAATAAGATTTAATTTTGACATTCACTGCATTCAGAGTTGAACAGCACCCACCACCCCACAGGCTCCTCTGAGTACTGTACATGGGTCAGCAGCAGACTAATATTCCTAGAGTACAAAGTAAAGAACTGCAGTGGCTTAGGCTTCAACAGCTCCTTTGCTACTCATTTAAGTAGCTTCATAGTGACTCTTTAAAACTCCTTAATCCTCCTTCCTTCCCTTTACCATGTAACAATAAAATGTGCTCTTCTGGGTACAGTGCCAAGGTCCACATTTCCCCAGTTACTGGTCATTCCTCACCCTTAACTGCTTGCTTTCCTTCCATATCTCACACAGCTAAAGCCAAGGAGGTTTTCATGCCCTTCAGAATATAGTTCCTGACCCCACACAAATCTCCCTTTCACCAGTACTGATCAATACAACACTAAAGTTGTCACAGCTCATGTATTTGTGCAAACCGGCTGCTGACCTCTTTGCTGTTCCATTCCCCTTTGCTCTAAGAACAGTCCCCTTAAATCAATTATTTATCAGGTCCACAGGGACTTCAGTAATAAGTGCGATGAGATTGGTGGCTTCTGGGCCAAAATGAAATCCCATAACACGTAAAAAGTTTTCTTTTCATATCTCGTTTTTCAATTTCTTTTGAAGTCCCTACAAAACAGCCAAACCTTTGAGTGAACTAGGATTTAATAGCCCTTTGTCAGCACTTACTGAAATCATCCCATACACATTGAGAAATCTAGTGCTAAAGGCAAGCAGATGACATTGCCTTCTCCCTAAGTACCAAGCCAGCTAAGCCCTCAGATCTTAATTTCCAGCCATCTGCAACACCTCTCTGCTATATCATTATATTCAGCTCCACAAGAATCCTCACCCATACTTTGTTTCTGATGTGTTGCCTCAGATGCTGTGAGTTCGTCCCCAGAAACCATTTCAGTTATCCACGCTGGACAAAATACTTTATATTTTCTTCAGAAATTTTAGCAGAACTCAACTTCTTTTGCACAGAAAAACAATTCAACAGAGATAAACTTCTACACTGGGAATGAGGAGGCTTTTGAGATTTGAGATAGCATGCCAGACTCCCCACTGTATTCTTCCATTGCAGCCTGGGTACATTAGCAGAGAAAAAGAGTTTCAGTGGTAAATTAGAAGTCTTAACCCTACAACACCTATGTGAGGAATGTATTCTTATCAAAGTCTCTTTGGCACTGCTGTACTAGCTTTGAGCAACCTCCAGATATAAACTATACCATTAGTCAACAGGTTGTCTACATCAAATAACCACAAACAATTCAGCAGCACAGAAAACTGAAGTTCCAACACTGAAGGAACAAACCTCCCTCAGCTAGATCGAGAGCTTTTATATGTTAAGAATTACAACAGGGAGTCTGGTTCAGTAGAAGAGAACCCACCAAAAAAGCCCGCAAAAAAACCAACTCCCGCAGGAATCCCATCCTGATTTTTTTTCTTGGAACACTGAGTTGCAGTTATCTGAAGAGAATTAAGGTCATGTCAGCTCTAAATTCCAGCTGTACATGAGACCCATACAATAGAAAAGCCATGCTTCCTATGATGTCCTCCAGACTGGAATGAGTCTTATTTTAACTTTATCTGAGAAATACAATTGACCAGGGTGGTCTGAGATTTATTTTTCTTTAATAATAGCAGCATATGAACAAAGAATACTAAGCCATACAAATACTTTACTTCCATCTCTACTTGAAGTGGGCCTTAGACTTGGCCATCTGCTCCAGTTCCAACTTAATCCTAACTGGCCTTCTTCACTCTTAATACCATCAGCCCAATTTTACTTCTCCATTAGTGTCTATTTCTTAACGAGCTTTTAAGGAAACTTTCTGCCTTTCCCAGTTGTTAAGACAAAAATAATTATTAAAAAAAA
>JAVHNF010016821.1:0-11249 GCA_034783455.1 Micropsitta finschii | reverse complement strand
AAAAAGTTGCCCCAACCTCAGTCCTCACGGTTCCATTTGCATCCTGGGGACATCACTTGAAAACTCTAAGCTTACATTCAAGAGCCAGCACATTAAAGCAACATTCTGAGCAGAGATTCTCAGATTCTTTTTGTGAGTCATGATGACAGGAAAACTGGTGCGGTCAGGAACAAACATCGCTGGGTTTTCCTCCTTTGTTTTCCTATCAAGCAAGGTTTGCTTTTTTGGCTACAGTTAAGTACTGCTTCCAGGGAATCAGAAAAACTAGAAAAATCCAAAGACCAGAAGTAGCAAAGACTACGGTGTTCCTTGGAAAGTTAAAGTTCTTGAGAAAGCCCTAAATGAAGAGAACATGGGCAGCTAAAATAGTTTTGCATAAACTGAAAAACTCCTCTACTAGTTGGGAACAAGCTGGAACTTGCATGGGGCCCTGCACACACTGGCAAACATCTTAATTGTTCAGAGCAGACAAAGTCTGTTTAGTCATGTCTGCTGAAGTGGGGAGGATATTACAACACATCTCTGCAGTCTGTTTCCACACAGGTCAATCAGTTCTTGAAGCTTGTTTTTAATGCACTTTCATCCAGCCGGAACAGGAGGCGTATGGACACCTTTACAGGTTGGCCACACACCTGGCTAGCAGACAAGTCATCTCTGAACAGGAGCTCACAAGTGAGCAATCAAAGAAACAATCTGGAGTCCCAGCAGACATGCAGTGCCAACACACATTAATGTCTGGGAGGGATTTTGTAAGAGTCTAAGTATGCCTCAGTGAAATTTCAAAACCAGTTTCAGTGCCCACTGAGGATAACAGTAATATATTTAAAGCAGAGAACCGCAGCACGGCAAATACAAGACGGCAGCAGCTGAAATGGGTAGATGACTTCGAATTTGTTTCTTCATTTCTCAAAGGATGGGGCTGGCGACACAGGATTCTTTCTAAGATACTCTAGCGAGTTTTTTAATCCATGTTCCAAAACAGCCAAAAGCCATTCACCTCCTGAACACGTTGCATGACACAAGAAGGTTTTTGACACAACTGCACTGAGGTGGATCTCATGCAAACTGACTATGCAAGGAGGTAAGTGTGGGTTTGTGCTCTATCAACAGCCAAACATTGTTTTCCTGCTTTGGCAGCAGTACCTCAATTTTCAACACATACCTTCTCTTTTACCTATACTGCATTATTGGAAGGCAGACTTTTAAGATGCTTCTATACACGGATTATGAAATGACACGTGAAGTGCCAGTTCTGTAAAGAGCAGCCCCATGACCTTTTCAATGTAGGTCAGTCTTGCCCCACAAGGCTGTGTTAAGGTCCAGACAACCAGCTAAATATTAAACAAAACCACATACCAGCTAGCCTACAAATCTTCCTGTGTTTGGATCTGTCTCACCTTGGATATGGTATGGCTCCCTGAGCTCAAAAGTATATTGCTTTGTTGAGTATAGAGAAAGGCCAGCAGGGAACCAGGAGGAAATGTTATATTTGTATGGAAACAGATACTCTTCCTTTCACCTTAATTTTGCATTTTGGAAAATCTTCAGCCTTGCTGATGATAAAGGTACAGTATCGGGTGGTAGCTTATATTATTTATATGTATTTTAACAAATTATGAATTAATAAATGCAAATAAATTTAACAAATAAATGTGATTCTGTGAAATAATTTAAATTTATTTTAAACTTCAACTCTTCAGAACAGAAAACCATGTCTAGGCTTATATGTCCCATTAAATAACTGAGTAGGATTTGGCTTTCACAAGGAAAAAGCCCTAAAAGATGAGGTTCAATGAAAGAAATGATGTACCTCCTTTGAAGAATCCAAGCTGCAGTCAAGTTCTAATCTGGGGCAGTGATAACATCCATGATAGAAGTTTAGGAACAATCACTGTTTGCTTTACTTAGAGCTGCCAACCACAAAGGGATTTATCTCTAGACCAGTACTTTTCCCACACCAAGGAAAACTGAAATTCATCTGGAGACTATGTATGAAGCAGGGCAAGCACCTCACAGTACTTCATTTAGGGGAATTTGTTTTTACATTATGCCATTGCTGCAAACAAGAAGAAAGAAATCAAACCCCAACAGATCATTCAAAAGGCAGAACAAATTCCAAGTTACTCCAATTACAAGAGTTCAAGCACAAAGATTACAAGTACCATAAAAACTTATAGAAAATTATGCAGTGAGTCAAGGTTTATTAAAAGCCAATGGGGAATGGGATAATTATTGCACTTCCTCCTGCTTGTGAACAGGACTCAAAGAACACTAGATGAGCAGGACAGTGTCGCAGAAGTGATACAGTTATTAGGTGTACAGTTATTCACACCCTATGGTTCGCTTACATTAACACAGGGAGTCTTTGCTTGAGAAAATGGTGGTGTCACCTTGGTTCATGACCCATACTAAAAGGGTGAATTAGATGCATCTCAAGAAAGGGCAGCACCTAAACTGAAGAAATCAGGCAGCAGGGAGAATGAAGAAAAAACCTGTTTAAGTTGCCTGATTACTGGTGATGGCTTTCTGAAAAAGAAGTTAAAGGAGACTTATTAGATGTGTCTCGTGGAAACTGAGATGACAAAGGTATTAACTGGGGTTCTAATATCACTACAGACTGGAAGCATTCCGCAGTAAAAGAAAGGTGTCAGAATGCTGACAGCAGTGGTGGGTGATGAGAGTTCTAAAGGAGATGGATATAAAGTTTTAAACCAAGCTGGTCACAAGATGAACGGATGGGGAGACATCAAAAAACTTACAGTGACTGACAATATAAAGGACAAAGAGGTGCCAGAAGGAAAGAACTCCTTAAAACAAAGGTAAAACACCAGGCAAATCTGACAAGGTCTGTAGGGGCAGTGTCAGATGGGACTTAGGAAAAGAGAAAAACCTGGACATCAAAAGGTATGAATGGCACACCAAATTACTCGCTGTGAGAAAGAAGGCTTCCTCAGGATCGAGGTTACATTTGCCTGAAGAATTAGGTTTTCCTTTGGAAGTGTCCAAACAGTGATCCAGCCCAACTTGAGAAATACGGAGTAAAGCAATTTTCGAAGTTTAAGAACCTGATTAAACAATACAGGTGTCTCCTGATCATAACAAATCACTTGGTTTTTAAGGCTTGATGGCAACAAGTTGGTTACCATCAGTGTGGAACTCAGCTGACTAAGTCTGGACAGACAAAGGGTTGTCATTATGATAAATAACCGCTTCAGAGTTGGTTACTGAAGCCGTATTCTCAAGGGCTGTGCAATGGGAATTCCAGCCTCCTTCTGAACCTAGTCCTTTAAAATTGCTTTGTCTGTTTTGGCCCTAGGCTGCATATTAGAAATGATAAAAGTAGTTCTTTCATACTCAGAGCAAGACAGTTTGATTGCCAGTGTCAACATGACAAAGCGCTTATGGCTACAGAAGTGGGGGGAGGAAGCAATAATAGGAAGGGGGCCCAAGAAAAAACTCTGTAGTTAACACTGGGCAAGTAAGAACAGAACTTTTCTCTCCAGTGAAAGCCCAGACTTATCCCACCCTATTTTTTACCTTCTGTATGCTGACTAGACTCAGAATTGTTGCTCTGGCAGTAATTATAAATCAAATTCACTGTAATTATTCTTGCTACCCAGAGATGAAGAAATGTCACTGCAAACAGTTCTATGTCTTTGATATACTTTAAATGCTTACTTAATCAGTGTTTCCTTTTTTCTTTTTTTTTTTTTTTTTTGCAACAGTGACAAGAAACAACCACCAGGAAAACAATGAATTTCTGGAGACAAACCCAAAATGCTATGGTTTATGCTGACCTACACACATAAGGTAAGAAGATTTTCTTCTCCCTCAAAGTTAATGTGAACAAATACTCAGTTTCAGAAGTAGAATGCTGGGTTTTGACAGCATATAAATGTGAATTAGGGACAACAGGCATACAACCCAATCAGACTGTAGTGGCTTATTCTCAGTACTTCAGAATATCCAACTACAGCCAAATAAGACTTGTCACATATATAATTAAACTTATAAGCAAGATGGACACAAGTGTTCCCCAAGAGCCAGAATAGAAAGTCTAACCAGTTCCTTATTTCATCTTGAAGAATTATTCCACTACCCAAGAAGAAATATAAAGTTGGAAACATAAAGATCAATAGAGATTGTGTTTCAGGAATTTGCAACATTCAAAGGGGGTTCACAACACTCCAATGTCAATTTGAATTCTTGACTGCTTTGACTCATGCTGTCGTTCACTTTATAGGAGCAGAAAATGGTCTAACAAATACAGCCAAAATATCCTCAATTTACAGTTCTACACTTCAGGCTCACAGGCTGTGTGTAACTTATGGAATATGGCAAAAATGTTCTGTCACAGTGCAATGCCTAGAATAAAACTGAATGCAAAACAAGTAAGTCAGCTTGCTGAGCCCTTTAAGACACTACAGAGCACGCAGTAATCTTAAGTTTGATTTTAGTACAGTAGGTTTCCACATACTTGATTTATGAAGTCTTATTTGACAATTTCAATTACTTGATTCCCTAGTGCTTCTCCTTCTTTGGACCTCTGTGTCTCCACACATCTTGCCCCAAAGCAAATCAGCTGCCTTCACAGCTGAACGGAATTCTCTTCTCTTGCTCAAAGGGAAATAGCTTTTTGTTTGTCTGTTTAACTAGAAAGAAACCAGCCATCAAAAAGCAGAAACCCTTACTTCTAATCAGGGTCTTCAAATGCTAAGAACATGCTCCCCACAGATATCTGTATAGTCTGACTTTGAAATGCATGAAAACAAGCTTGTCTAACACAGATTATTGAGTCTGTCTCAATTGTCTTTACTAATGTGAGTCATTCTCCTAAACATGTAGTAAAAAGAGGTAATTGCTGGAGCTAAGTTTCGTTACATGAATAGTTTTCAATAATCAATACCGAGGCTTTTGGATAAAAAACCACCACAAAAACTCAAAACAGTAACAGCAAAACCTGAACACCAACCCCCAGGAATGTTCTTATACCCTGACTACCATTTGCCGCAGTAAGACGTTACCACCAGTTAGCAGAAACCCTTTGAGCAGTCTTCATCAGTTCCTCCTAATAGTAAACTGAAGGCTCAGGTTCGTGTAACACCTTAGTGCAAATGCTAGACTGTCTTCAAAAGACACTGTCTACTCTACTGCACTACATCAAACATATGATTCTGTGATCTGGTAATCAAACAACTGTCAGCAGAAAGTAAAGCCATGAAAATTGGTGTTACTTGTAACTCTCTTCAGTGCTTACCGGTATTAAATAACTATGGTACAGAAGCACTCCAGGACTCCTGCTGTCATGATGCCATCATTTGCTGAGACACATTCAAGCTAACCAGAAACCTGCTTTTTGAGCTGATGCTGAGGTCTGTGCCCTGCTTTCTGGATGAAATCAGGGCACCCTACAAAGCTGCTGGTACCAGCTGTCCTCTTGGTCATAGCCTTCCTGCAGATGGAATACTCTGGCCTATCTGTTGGTACGTCTCTGCCTTCAAAGTATTTTGAATACAGTATCAACCAATAAAGTGTCTACTACCTGCACTTTTTTCTCCAAGCCTTAAATAATCTATTTAGATTATTTTAGATTATTTAATAGATTATTAAATGGGTAATTTTTTACAGATTCCATATACTAACCAAGTTGTGATCAGTAACGTGAAGAAGCAAAAATAATGATCTTCTAAATCAGCACAACTACAAAACCTGGCGCGTGGCTTGGAATAAAGCATGGTGTAGCTGCCATCATTGATTCAGAAGAGAAAGTCAGACACAGGAAGGGATAGGAAATGTAGAGAATTTGGAAGGAGGAAGTTAATAAAGAGCTATATTTTGGCAGTTTATTTTCATCTAAAATCTTCCTGAAAATGTATTACAGCCAATAGTCTTAAGAAAAATGAAAAGCACTCAAAGCTCTCTGGAATGTAATAAGCATCCAGTTATCACCAATAAAATAATTTTCATCAAATCATCTCATATACCCAATTGCCACGTCCCTCAGGTACTTTTTTGTGTCTTTCAAACAAACTATCATGCATGACCCTCCTGTTCAGGAGATAAAATCAGAATATGTCATTTGGTGACTAATATCTTAATTCTGCTCTCTTTGAAGTTGACTGGAATTCTGGCATGTATTTAATGATGAAGGATCAGATCCCAAAGTGTTTGTTCAGCAGTTTTGGAAGAATGCCAGTCTTAATAAAATCAATTGAAACACATTTCAAAGCCACGGCCAATCAAAATACTTATTTCCAGACTCACAGACTCATCTCAGTATTTGGCATATCTTTTCAGATGAAATACACAATGATGCTCCTTGGCAGATGCAATACAGTGCTGCAACATGTTCTACAGATTTCATTATACAGTATTCTTGTTAATGCAAGCACTTGAATCAGGAGCTTGTAAAGACTTAGCAGCACTGAAACACTCTTCACATTTTCTTTCTCATCTTCGTGAGTGCAATAATGTCTTTGATAAATGCAGCACATCAAGATCTTAATCCTACTGTTGGAAGAAGTTCATGAACTTACCAAGGTTTTCCCCTTGAGAAAAGAATCCTTTTCAAGATCAGCTACAATGTTTAGTTTTCAAAAATTAATTCTATTGCTTCAATGAAGAACACGGAGCCAAAAACCCCCAACCCAATGTTGAGGTTATTACTGCCACTACTTTCTGAAAGTAATAAGTAACAATCAAAGTGGAAAAAGAGACTTTTTTCCACTGTCGCTTGTTATCATCATGTTCCAACACTTCTAGTACAAACCTACTATGATAATTCCCTATTTTCAAAGTTTTTATAATCACATATAGAATTACAAGTTGAGACGTAAGGATATCTGAAGGCTTCCAGGAAGAAGACAAAAGGCATCAACCATTCCTCAAGACATACACCACTTGACTCAACTGCAGCGTGCATAGGTGAAGAGATAACTGAAAGCAGATCCACAGTGCAACCACTTCCTAGTTCTTAGAAGTCTTGCATGAGCATGTTTTTAAAAGATTAATACAAGTCCAGCATTCCTTGTAATCTTGTTTATACCTTGCTAGATTATTACATGCATAAATTCTCCAGAATTTCAATTTCTACAGTCTTTTGGAAGCTCACAGTATCCTGTAACATCCATTTCCGCATTTTGCTCTCTCCATTACAGGCACAAAGACCAGCCCGTATTCTCTACTCTTAATATTTAATTCATCTTAAAATCTCTTTCCATTATGACAAGGCTTTTTTATTTGGGGAAAAAACCAAATTCAATTCTTTCTGTAAAATGTAAAAATAGAGAGGTGTAAAATGGTCTGAAAAAACAAAAAAAGCCCCTCAATCTCTAGATTGATGGTTAGTAAGAAATCAGAGATTAATAACACACAGCATTCTGAAAAGCTGCAGAGATAGCTGTGTTAATAAGGAATTGCTAACTTAGAGTAACAACTGTGTGTTTATCCTGTCTATGAATACACAGCCAGCCACACAGCAAGAATAACCAAATATTCCATGTGGAGGTATCAATGTTAAAATTTCTATAGAATTCTGAAAGGTATTTTTGTGTCTACTTCTAACAATGCTAAATAGATTAATATTTTAATTGGGGGGTTAATTTGCACATATATTATAAAATACATATTTTGTGGGGAGCAAAAGAACTTCTGGTTTTCGTTACTGTATCACAATTAAATCACCTAATGTACATAAGATCTGCTAAGGTTTGGAAACAATAGTGGGTGGTGTTTCCTGGAATAGAGCGGTATGCCTTGTGACTGGGGAGGAACACACAGCACTCCATTTTAATGTGAAGTCACACAGTTCAATCCACACAGACGGGCAAGAATTAAGGACAGGAAGCAGAGGGACATCTTGTTAGGGTAACTATTCAGAGAATGGAGAAGTTAATTTAGTAGCCCAAGGCAAACTGTTAGAAGTAGCTGAAGTCAATCCTATTTGTTTCTACAAAACAGTGTACCCGCTGCTGGTTAAGCAAGACCACAGGAAACCCAACAAATGGATTTTAACACTTATGCGTTTCAAGAGCACAAGACACAACACTGTAAAACACTGTGACAATTAGTTCAGAAAGTTAGGAGTCTTCCACCATTCTACTTGATTCTAAAGAAGTTACAATACTTAATGCATGTGTACGCACTGCATTTAGGTATACAAACTGAGTATCAAATACAAGTCTTCCAAGTAAACTGCAAGTAAATGGAAAGCCATTTCATGCAGTGCCATAAAAATCTAATGTGCTAGGCCACATTACCCATGCATTTTTTTTTACTGCTTCATGGGTGATTTAAAAAAGTACAGCTTAAACAAACCTTGCCTAGTTTACACCCCATTGTATTTTTTAAAGCTTCATTCCCAGTTAATCTAGAAGGCATTCTAATTCATATTCTATTTCCAGCAGGCGTAGCTAGAACCATTTTCACTTACTCATGTTGTGAGACTCTGAAAGGGAAACTTGAAAATGTTCGCAAATCATAAAGCAACTGAATTGACCGCTCAGTACTGCATAACATCACACTAAACTTTCAAACAATGTTGTGCATTAATCCCTTAGAGGGTCAATGAATACTGCCACATTTTCAATCAGTGCACCAGTAAGTACTGTTAATTCAAAAGTGCACAGCTTGAAAGGCACTGTACAAGATACAGTGCATTAGAACAATCTACTTCCACACCACAAAATTCACAAGTGAGTATAATAAATGACTGAAGTTTTTAACCATAGCTTTAGACATTACATGATGAACTTTTTAGCAGTTTCTCAGCACAGCTTTATACCTGGTTTGAAGTGGATGACTTCCCTTGCACACAATTTGGATGAAAAACTGGTTGCATGGATCACAGTGGAGCTTGTGAATTTACACAGCTACTGAGTTCACTGAAATTGCCACCCTTCAGCCAAGATACTCTTTGCAGTTTATCTTCAAATCACAAAGGCTGAGTCAGTTTTCAAACGGATCAAGGAAGGCTCAAACCCTGGTACTTTATAGGTAAGTCGAGAGCAAAACTGCCTTTGGCTTCCACGGAAGATTTTTGACTTGTTCAAAACTGGTTTTGTATGTTTATTACTAAACACAGTCTCAACATCGTTTAGACTTGTTCAACACAGTTACAAGCTACATTGCGTCTCTGGACAAAAAGCAGCAACATGGGAACAAGCTGTCTAAATTCAACAATAATGCGGTCTAGCACAATCATTTTTAAGGCAGATCTTTGCAAAACCTAGGTTTACGGGCCATAGTTATTAACTTACATTGATGACAAGCCTGAACAGAATGGTTATGGTCAGCTCTGCTTCCACAGACTGCACAGGGCAGTCCTATCATGCCCAAACAGAAGTCTCAGTCTGACAGAGAATATATTCTATTGATGAGCAAATGCAAGAGTTAAAACCATTTTTGGTCTTTTCCTAGCAGCGGCAACCACGAGGAGGAGCATGAATTACTCCTCCAAATACAAAGATACTGGAACAATGTTGTCCAGCAGGACTTCTTTTAAATTTGGAACAGCAATTATTTTCCCAAACTGCGTGTCCTGACAAAACAGAAAGAGCAGCTTTGCTCCAGGGGAAAAGAGCAGGTCTGCCAGGCCAGAGAAAGCTCTCATAATTATCAAGCTGAAGTTTAGCAAAAAAGTGACCTTTTTTTCATGTGTCAACACAGTGCTCAATTTCGGAAGCAGTATTCATGAATAACTGATGTGGATAATAACAGTACTTGTCTCCTAATACCATGTTTAAAGCCAAGCAAGGTGGAAAGTCTCTGAACGTTTAGCGATCTGCACAATTAGCTCTTGTTTTCTACTGCGGCAAAACCATTTATCCTTCCATGCTATCAACTCCATTCAAATCCACGAATGAAAAGGTTTTCTAATGACTTTTATAAAAATGATATTAAAAAAATAATCAAGCAATACAATGAAGAGCAACTCTTAATTTCTGCTAACTAAGCAGCACGGCTGAACACTTAAGGTCAATACAAACAGTGTAGTTCAAATGTTGTGACTGAAGCTTTCATAAGTGTAGGCTTGGCAAGATACAAGAACTGAGCACAATGACAGATTTAAGCACAATACATGTCCTTCTCCAAGAATTATTATACAATTTCTTAGAATTACAGAAAAAACTAAGTTGGGGCACCTGGAGGTCATTTACAGCAATGCCCACACCAAGCAAGGTGAGGGAAATGAGGGTCAGGTCTTGCCCAGTTCAGTTTCAAGTATCTCCAAGAATGAAGATCCCACAACCTCTTTCTGTCCCTGGTCCAGTATTTGGTCATTCACGATAAAAGGAAAATAAAACAAGCCACACAACCTTTTTCTTTATATCAAAGCAGACTTTCCTGTGCTACAACTGTGCTGCCACCATGTGCTTCCAGGAACAATCTGGCTCCATTATTCTGTACCCCTCAGGTACCTGAAGAGGGCAAGAAGATCTTGAAAACTCTGCCCCCCATGCCCCACTAAGGAACATGCACTGAGATGGAGGCAGGTGGCTGCTGAGGTATGGCAATGTCTGATGTAAAGACGTGCAGATCTGACAGAGTAACCAAGCGGAGAAAACTGGCTCTCCTTGGGTCAACAACAACCAACTCTGCACCTCCTGAGCAGTCATTTGTGGGTTCCTTTCGGAAATATAAGATGCTCTTTTGGGGTCTTATTTATTCATGTGTTGCAAAACCAGTTTGCATATAACTAAAGGGAACTCATCCCACCTTAAACCTTCTCCTCAGCCTGGACTAAGGTCACTGTCCTTATCCTCAGGAATTACATCAGATAAGGAACCAGTTACAAGCTTTGCAACTTCTTTTGACACATCAAGACAGAAATCAAGGCTGAAACCATGAACATCTGCCTCCTGCATACAAGCATTCAGTACCTCCTAGGTGACAGCTGTAACCGCTTAAAACCTATCCTACTCCTCAGGATTCTCTGAAATAGTCTCTCTTTATCCAGACCTTTGTTTGCATTGCTAATTTAAAGGAAAAATCTGGACACCTCACCTCGTTCTTGCTGAGCAGACAACAGTCACGACTACTGCTTTGCCAAATGACAAATGTTTGTCACTAAAGGCTTTTTTCTTCACAACAGCAAAATGGGTTTTGTCCAGCTTCGTACAAACCAAGTCTTATCGCTTATAATCAGAGCTGTTTTGCAAAGGGCCCCTTTCCTTTAAGTTAACCTTGATCTTAATTAGAAACCAGGTTTCAATACCTATTCAAAGACGTGACTTCCCTATAAACAATCC
>JAVHNF010016820.1:8191-18334 GCA_034783455.1 Micropsitta finschii | reverse complement strand
TCCCCTGATCATCCTTGTGGCCCTCCTCTGGACTTGTTCCAACAGTTCCATGTCCTTTTTATGTTGAGGACACCAGAGCTGCACACAATGCTCCAAGCGAGACCTCCTGTGACCTGCTGGTCATGCTTCTTTTGATGCAGACCAGGACGTAGTTGGATTTCTGGGCTGCAAGTGAACACTGCAGGCTCATGTTTAGTTTCATATTGGACATAAACAGCTCTTTCTGAAGATGATGTAGAATTAAATGATCAAATTAAATTATTGAAGAGTTGACTTACATTGTACAAAGCTCTGTATAAATCTCTAAGTTAAATCCAAATGTAGAAAATAATATATATATCATTACAGCAGAGGAAAAAGCAACTTTAACTTTATTCCGGATTTACATCATCAGACCACCATTACAGAGGAACCTCTGTATGTATGTATGGTTGACACCATGCGTACATGGCAATGTCAGAAATCTTTCTCAGTTCTGCCTATATGAACCTATGTACAAGCATAGAGTAGACCCACTTGATAGGGGAAATTCGTCTTGAAAGATGACAGCTCTCCACCGTAGCTCAGTGACACCACAGCTTAGTACAACAGAGGCTGAGCACAGATTGCAGCCACACTCTCTTACAGGGCTTCGGAAAATATAGAGGGTGAATTTGTCCTACTGTATCTCTGGGCAACCTCCAGAATGGAAATGTACCTACCTGGTAAGAAAGGGGCAAAAGAAACTCTATCATGTCTTTACCAGAAATGCATGCTGTAGTATGCATGTATTTACTATAGGAAGTAAGCAGGTGTGTCAGTAGCAAAGGCCCTGGAAATTGCATACAAGATAACATCATGAAGCACCTGAGACAGTTCCATTTTGCACTTAAATGTACTAAGTGAATAAAATGATTATTCAGCTAAATTGTTGCCTGTTGCAGTTGAACCTCTGTAATTGTCAGTATAGATGGTAGAGCTTCAAATCTATTTTGCCGCACCCTCCAATGAATATAAACCATTCTGATGTTTTACAATAGTGTAGCAGCTTGTCAGTGCTTTTGTTTCTGAACAGTGTCAGAAGTGCCAAATGACACTATTGTAAAATATAAAAGTGCTTCAGCATGTTGGGGAACACAGAGTGGCTGTCGATGTGACATTGATTAATGACTGTGAAGTGTTAAAATGAGATATTGCACTTTCAGTCTTAGATTTTGAATTAACCTAACCAAAAAACTATGCCTCACAGGGTAGTCCCAAATTCAAACCAGCTGCAAAAAAAAAAGGCATTGTGTTTATATGTCTGTTATCTTGTCAACTGATTCTGGCCTCGTTTTTACTAAAGAAAAAAGACAAATAAATAAATAAAAATTAACAAAGTAGAAAAAAGAAAGCCAAGATGGGCTACTGGCATAGAGATGGAAACAAAAGTCATAGCTCATGTGATACACTTCTGACTTTCTGTTTCCTTGAGCTAGATATGTCTTCTATCTGTGTTATAATCTTTGGAAATATAGCTCTAAAATTTTATTTACCACTAGACAAACAAAATGCAATGACACATTATATAATGCTTGCTAAACTCTGGAAGATACTGTATGTGGTTATATTTGTTTAAACATAATCTAGAGAAATGGACCCAATGGCACTTTTAAAACTGAAGATAGGAGATGGAAACAGAGTGAGGAGTGGTAAAGCAGATTTTTTTATCTGATGCATGCAAGATTTTCAAATGTACACAAAATAACATCACACACTTGCAAAGCAGTCTGAAATTTGCATACTTAGCTGTAATGATATTGAAAAACAAATTTCTTTTTCATTTTATAACACATTAAAAAACCCCAACACAAAACCAACTGTTGAAAATGCTGGTTCAATGTGGAAACAGTTGAGTTTGGAAACAAGATACTGTTTTGATACTGTTGTATAATCTTGTTTTGAATATTCAAATATAATACACTTTAAAGCATATAAGTGATATAACCAAACATTTACAGCAAATATAAAACTTTAAATCTCTAACTGAATTGATGAGAGATGTAAAATTGCTGCACAATATTTAATTTCTGCATGTGATATAATTGGAAAGAAATAACAATGTCAAATTAAATAATTCCTACTTTGTCCCATTGTATCTTTATTAACATAGATGCCCCCTTATGGAATATACGGTCATTATGCAATTTCCATGTACGGCAACAATAACAGACACAAATGCTGCTACCACTACTGCTACTGTTAGCCCCAGCTCAGTCTAATGGCCCTTTGTGCTAGGTAATGGACACACAGACACACCTTATTCTAAAAATGTGGTAAATTATGAAAGTGGAAAATGCTGAAGAAATCAAACATCACTGTCCCTTTTCCTTATATGTAAACTGAAGTTAATGGATTGTTAAATTGTTTTACCCAGATCCCTTACAAATTTTGTTCGGGAACTAAGAATTGACATTGCATCTCAATTGCAAACCAGTTAAGGCTTTCATTTTCTTCTGCAGAGGAAATATAAAAGTGTAAGATCAATTGAAATATGAAGAAATGGTACATATTTAGGTTTGAATGCAGAAAGCACAAGGGTTCCACAGAATCAACCTTCTATACACAAAAGTGGAAACTGTTTAGTAGATGCCCAGTTAAAGATATAGCCATTGATTTGTGTTCTTATAAAAAAGTTAATACAGTTAATCTGGCTATAGTCTGGCAGATCTGTGAAATCTGAAATTAGGTAATTATTACTAGCACCAAGAACTTGACATAATAGTAGTCACCAACTTAGTTTTCAGTTACTGATTCAGACCTTCCTTTCATTTTCCTAACTCAAAAAATAAAATGCACAGGACTGATAATTTTAGAAGAGATAAATGTTTTATAGGCAAATAAGCACATCTCAGTTCAAGAAAATGATTTAGTTAGCAAACTTGTTTCTGACAGCAATGAATAACTGTATAAGGCAAACAGCTTCTTCTAATGATCAATGAAATATAAACCCCTAATTACTGTCCAAGTCAAGCATATTAATTCTCTTCTGCAACTTGCTTAGTTGTTCTAACACGCTATTCAGAACAGTAAAAGGTTTTAGAAAAAATGTTTAGAACAGTAAAAGCTTCACAGGCCCCAGAGCCTATCACTGGATTCAATAAAACTGTGAAGTTAATTTGGATGATGAGAATAATAAAAAGATGAGTAATTTGAAAGTCTCTGCTGAGATGAGAAACAACATAAATTATTGACATGAGTTAATTTAGAAAAAGAATAGTTCCCATAAACATTTGGATAATAAAGTATGAATTAAACCATCAGGTTTCTAAAAGACATTTTTAGAGTATAGAGGAAAAATAGCAATGATTTTGTAGATTAACTGGGAAGCCTTTTGCAGAATAGCTCGTATGTCACTGTGAGCTGAGAAGAAATCGGAGCATACATGTACTGTGCAACTATTATGTTGGACCATAACACCACAGATAAAATTACAGGTGTAAAATAATGCTGCAAAGGAAACACTTTGCATTTCCTGTGAAAACAAAACATTTCCTCCTCGTCATCTTAACTCTGACAAAACTCTGACAAAACTCTGATTAGGATGATGCAGTCAGCTGATGGTGAGGATCATGGCACTAGGTCTACTGAAGTAAACTCAAAGCATTCAGGTAATTACCAATATGATTGTTCTGTTGTTCTGTTGCCAGCTTTGGCCTGAACTACCCAAGTAATTCCTATGAGTCCTTCAGGGACTGCCAGGGGTTGATGAGCACTCCCAATGACTTGTCTGGACACAGCACTCTCTGGTCCCTCTCATTTACTTTTATGAGGAAAGTTTGAAAGACACAGTGGACATATTGTGAAACCTAAGCAGTTTCAAAAGTTAGGGACAGAGAAAAAGGCTGATGTAGGAGAAGCAACACAGATAGAGAAAGATGAAGAAATGAGGTCCAGAAGCTATTCTGGGGGAGATTTCAAAGAAAAAATATTGGGAAGTGAAGGAAAACAGATGAAGAGGCCTTCCACTGAGTATGGGAGATAAAGCTGGAAAAGACAAGCTTATTCTCTGCCCTTAGGCCACCCAAGGCAGCTATATGTGTGTGAGGTAGTACTGGTGAGGAAACTTCCACAGCAAGCAAAAGCCCATTGACCAGAGGAAAGTCCAGCAACATAGCCCAGACATCACACTAATAGGAAAGTGTGAATGAATCTAGCTCTTCCTTTCCCAGGGCATTTAAAAAAAAACTTGCTTCTATTAAGTCATCTTTAGATGTTACCCATGGTCGCAGAATGTGATTCATTAACATATTTATGCACTGAAGGAATCGCAACCATAGATATACTTTATACCTAGAAACATAAAGCACCCAGGGTCCAGCTCGGTAAACATGAATGCACTTTGTCAACAGATGTACCGCGGATCTTTACATTCACAGTGACGGACATATTGCCTTCAGTCACTCAATACATTGGTCCTATGCAAACATGATAATTCAAAAGGTCATGGCACATGCCGTTTTGTAATTCAGATATGATATTTTACACAGCTCAGTGGGGTTATATTTACATTTTGCACGTGGAAGATGAAATGGTGGCAGCAAGTCCATAATTAGTACTCTTTTGTTTTATTCAAATTTGGTTTTGCTATCATTTTCTTCAGTCTCCAGGAAAATTTCTCTCAAGCTCAACTATGCTGCCAGATGATGTTTTTACTGCCCTGCTCATTTTATCCAGGTATGTTCCTTGGAAGTGGGAAATGAAAAATCATTTTTAAATAAGGTCAGAAATAGGTGGAGAGAGGTGGGCCACAGCTGAGATTTTCAAGACCTTGAGAGGATTTTTGTATTTAGAAAACAAAAAAAAAAGAAAATAATGTATTGGCCTGGAATCAGTGTTTTTCAAATTCTTTGTATTACTCTTCCCGCATCAGGACAGCTGTAGTTTTACCTGGTTGATGCCTCCATATTGTCTGAAGACAACTGCAACATGGTATTAGTCAGTGATGCTTCCTGTCAAACTGTATATTATTTGCCATTACAATAATGGAATTGTAAGATAGTGATAGCTAGGAAATAATGTTTCAGTAGAAGATGATTTAATTTTGTTCGTACATTAGGGTCTTGCCTGTAATAATGATTTTAGACTTCTCAGTCTTGAATATCTTTAAATTTGGCTGTATGGTCTTCATTTTTACCTTGAGAGCTTTGTGTGCTGTGAATTCCATAGCAAAAACCTGATGGAGCAGAAAGAATTTTAAGAATTTTTAATCGTGCTTTAGTTAAAAAAAAAAAAAAGTGGGTATTGTAGTAATGCTGTACATAGTTTGTCCTGTAGTGAAAACTAGCAAAAACATGAAAATGGAAATGTATTAGGAGGTTATTTCATTTGGTTTAGCCATCTAAAAAGCCACAATAAATTCTGCATGCAAGTTTGGCTTTCCTGAATAATTCTAATTCACTCCTGCATATGGTGTGCTGGTTTTGCATTTTTGCTTTCACAAGTGAGGGAATATAGTGCCACCTTATATAGTCTCCCTGTTGAAATGTTGGTTATGCTGTTCAGTCCATTGTTTGCTGCTTATTCAATTAAAGTTAGGAAATGAATAAGTGATACAGTAAGAGAAAAGGGACACTGCTGTCCTCAAAAGCGTTTTAGGAAATTTCTGCATTACATCTGTTTTGTCAGGTCAGATGCAGGTGTCTCACAGTGCACATCTTGTAAATGATCAAAAGGGGGGGGCTCTGCAGATAATGAATCATAGAATACTTAGGGTTGGAAAGGACCTTAAGATCATCTTGTTCCAAACCCCCTGCCATGGGCAGGGATGCCTCATACTGAAATGAAACAGCCAAGGTTCTTTGGAGTGACTGCTAGATGACACGTGGTAAACGTTTTGATGTGAAGGAGAGGTGATAGTGTGTTATTTTAGTAGTGTGAAGCAGACTTAATGTTTCCATGATAGTGTGAACCAAGGGCTGCTACAGTCCTGCCATTCCTTTATGATTTGCTGTTCCTGCTTCCTGTTTAGCATCAGAAAGTACTGGCCTTCATCTGACCGTGTAGCTAGTCCATTTGGTGGAGAGCTTAACCTTGGATTAACTGACTTGTTATGGAGTCAGTTTTATTTTAGCACTCACAGAAGTGATGGAATGAGAATGCGCAGCCCGGAAAAAAATGGGATAGCAGCAGACCACCCCTAAATAAATTTAACCTTCTGTAGAACTGTGAGTATGTTCACCTGCAGATAGGATGAGAACAAAATAATCAGACACTTCCCATAGTAGAATATGCCTGTGGAAAACAAAAAAGGAAAGCCTACTTGTGTGTAGTTTTTCCTTTTTCCCATTATCCAGTATGTCTAGTACTGCTGATTTCAATAGCTTATTCACAAGTTGATTAAAGTATTAGTTATCTTGAGCAGTCCTTTAGTAAATTCTGGTATACGTTTTATCAGTCTTACCCTGCTGAAAGTTCTTACTGTAATGCAAGTCTGAGTTTTAAATATGAGGGCAAGAATCTCTTACGTCAGTTCACATAGGAAGTGTTTATGCATTGTATTTGATATGTTATTGCAGGGTTAAATTTTTCAGGTTACACTGGTATTGACAATTGCGAAAATTATTTCAGAGCAGCTGCAAGTGTGAAACAGCTCTCTCCATCATTGTGTGCTGTGGTGGAAACTCTGTAGACCAGTACTTCATTGGCACCAAAAAAAGTCTGTTGTTGGAAATGATTTTTTGAGATCATACTTACTACAAGATATCGATGTGATTTACAACTTAAATGAATAAAACCTTGTTTAAACTCTGTTAAATTCATCACCTCTCCTGAAATATCTTTGTAGTGCTAAGTAGAAAAATACTATTCATCAGAATATTGTTCATGAGAATAATTTTGAAAGAGGATATAGAATGTGCTCACTTGTGATTTTTAATTTGTTTTCAACTTCCCATTTTCCAGAAGTTGTCAAATAAAGGGAAAACACAAACTTACAAAGATCTCTGCACTCACATATTTCAGTTGATTGCTTTACAAATTTGGACGTGTCGAAATCAGATATAATCAGTCTCATTTTATTAGTTTTTAACTTAGGTAGCAGTTCATACTGATTCCTGTTCTCCCTAGGTTTTTCTTATACTAATAGGAAAAAGAAGCTTCTCCAACAGTTATTGCTAAACACGTTAATCTGTTACTCTGAATTTTCTTCTGGACATCTTGCATGGCTTTTAGAACCTTGGGAAATCAGTTGATTTTGCCTACATATGGTTGCTGCTGAATACCCTATCTCATTTCCCCTTTTCCTTCTTCTCCAAAATATTTATTGGAGATGCAGTAATTCATTTAAGTTATTACAGATGTATAACTGGAGATGTTAATTTATGAAAAAGACCTTGGGAAGCTTACGAAACAGTCTTTTCTCAGAGAGACAAGGAAGCTCTGTTGCCTGAAACTCAGTATGCACATGTCCTTCTGAAGCAAGATTATACATTGATTAGGGGTTTAATTAGGTTCTACATGGGTTTTGTCTGTCTTCCAGAAATGTACTTGATCTATTTGGCTTTTGGTAGGTATAGCTGTGGAAGAAAGAAATGTTACTGACCTGTTCTGGTAATTAATTTTGTGGTACGTGTAGCTTATTTTTAATTTTCATTCTTCATTCCACTTTTGAACTTGCTTTCTTGGTTCTTTTTCCAGCCTTTCCTATAGTCTCCCTCCGCCCCCCATCTTTGTTCTTTTTCTATTGATGGCTGTTATAGAACATGTAAGCTGGGATCTTTTATATTAATCTTGTTGAAGTATTTGTCCTCTTATGCAAGAAATAGCTGATTAAACTGATTCTCCTTGTCCATCTTGCTAAAGATTACAAGAAAACTGCAGCGAATACCCATGCATTATTTTTTTATCCTTTATTTCTAATTACAGTTGTTTTTTTGTTTGGTTGGTTTTCTTTTTTGAAATCAGAGCCTTATACCTAAGTGGAAGAAATGCTAATTGTATAGTTGTGATTCCTGGAGAGACATAGTATAAAAAGTAGAAATTAATTGTCCTGCACTTTTATACTGAATATTAACAAGAGTATTTTGAGGAGCTCAGATCATTTTATGTAGAAGTTACATTGGCAGTGGCTTCTGGAGGGATCTCATCAACTGCAAAGATTTTTGTGTGAAGTAATAGTAAAGTACAGTAAACATTTCCCTTTTCCAGCTATTTAAAGCATTCTTTACTGCCAGTGTTAGTTTTGAAACCTAGATTCCTAATTATACAAAAATAAAGCTTGTCATAGAAGCATCTGTGGTTTAATGCTGACTGATGATTTATAATCATCAAGTTGCTCTACATTATGCTGTTTTGACGTCAGAACACAGAAAATTCTAACCTTTGGAAAAGTGCCCAGCGTTTTTCATCTACTATTCAATAGAAAACTCAAATGTTTCTTTTTTAAACCAGTAAAGAAATGCTTGAGCTTTCAGTGGAGGGCTAGTAAGATTTCCTTTCTTAAGTTGTGTATAGGTAGGGCTTTAAAATGGGAATGTTCTGCACCCTGTTACCAGGAGAAACATAGGTGGACATGATACAGGTGATGGGAGCGAACTATTTTAAATAGCTTAGGTAGCTGTAGACTGGGCCATTTGTAACACACTTTCAGTTAAACTATTGAGTGGTAAACTGTCCTGGAAAATGAAAAATTAGATGAGAGATTACTGGAAAGTTGCATTACTTGGAACACCAATTATTAATGAGAGAAATTTAAGACTAGGGTTTGGGGAGGGGTTTGTGTGTTACAGGAAATGGTATGTTTTGGTGGTTGGTTTTGTGGTTTTTTGTTTTTTTTCGTGGTGGTGGGTTTTTTTCCTTATTATCTTATGCATTTTAGCACCTATTTTAAGAGCTCTGCCTTCTTTACAAACTTGCCTTCATACTTGCCTTCTATGTTGTCAGTGCTACCATTATTAGCTAATTTTTAATATTTCCACAATATCTAGAAAGCAGAGTATATTTTCAATTCCAAATCACTTGGAGTTATTGTTAAGAAGGAAATCTGAACAGCCATCACATCTTAGGAGAAAGTCAGGGGTCTCTAACGCTATATCCAGTCCTTTGATATTGCAGCCTCTTATAAATGGACTGGAAGATGTGACATTTTCCTTTTGACCAAACACAGCTGTAGATACTAAGAATGTCAGTTGCTTTGTTTATAAATAAATAAATTCAGCCTTTGATGGATACTTGCCTTATTTCAGAAACTTTGCATTGCAAATCTTTTTATGAGACTGAAGGTCAGACCCTCAAACCCACCATTTGTAGTTGGCAAGAGGTCATTTGTCTTAGGATAATTACTAGTGTTTTTGATGAAAACTAGTTTTCAGTTGTGTAGTTGCATGCACAACTATGCTCTCATCTTAGAAGTAGCTTCTTCAGGATTTCTTCATTCTCTAGGTTATATGTCCTAGTTTGAAAACAGAATTTGAACTTTGACTACTCTGGCTTTCTTGGCAGCTATAGTAAATATACTGGTATAATTGCACTAGCATAAGCAAATGATATATCTGGAAAGGTGAAATGAGACTAGAAGGAAGAGTAGAGATTTGTCATACGTACTCATAGAGATTTGTCATACGTACTCACAGACGCTTGAATGCCGTAGTGATAGAAGCTGTGCAACTGGACAATTCTAGTTCTTTGATAAGACTTTTGGCTGTGTTAGGCAGCCAGTGGCCTTATTTTTCTGTATCTGCTGGTCTGAGCTTTTAGTTTTTAATGAGTATCTAAAGGGAGCCTACGGCAAAGCTGGAAATGGTACTTTTTCAAAGGCATGTAGTGACAGGACAAACAGGATGTCTTTAAACTGAAAGGTGGTAGGTTCAGATTAGATATAAGGAAGAAGTTCTTTACTTACAAGGGTAGTGGGGCACTGGCACAGGTTGCCCAGAGAAGCTGTGGATACACCATCCCTCTATGGGGCTTTGAGCAACAACCTGATTTGGTGGGAGATGTCCCTGTCCATGGCATGGGGTTGGAACTAGATGATCTTTAAGGTCCCTTCCAACTAAAACCATTCTATGATTCTATAGCTGGTAGGGTTTTAAAGAAAAGTTTTGAAATGATAGGTTCACAGAATCACAGAATCCCAAGGGTTGGAAGGGACCTCAAAAGATCATCTAGTCCAACCCCCCTGCAAGA
>JAVHNF010016812.1:0-12735 GCA_034783455.1 Micropsitta finschii | reverse complement strand
GGTGTAAGTAACCTTCCAGTGTAACCAGGATGCAAATCTTTGTCTTAAAGTATTAATACCAAGCATACCAATTCCAGATTCAGCTGAATGAAAGCTAACCATAAAAGCATACTAAATAGTACTAAATATTTGTAGATGTTTAAAATTTATTAATAAATAATAGATCAACAGACAGAAAGAGGAGACAACAAAAAATAAATTCTTCCTAAGACATTCCATATCTCAATCAGAAAAAATAAGTTTTACTGACACTTGGGTCAATTCCCAAATGAAGATTTGCTATACGTACCCACATTAATAAAAACTATTAGCTTGTTCTCCTCCCTCTCACTCTAATAACCACCCAGTCTGAGCTTAGAAGCACCAATGAATCTTAGTGTCTGTTGTCCTTGAGCAGCTGTATCCTACAGGGCTCACAGAAATCATTGCAAGGATACACCTGAAACACATGAAACCTACCTTCAGCAGTCCATCATTTTCTCAGACTTCTTTATTCTTTTCTCTTTTACACATACACCCACTTCTGTTTCTGTTTTCCATAGAAATAGAGAAGAGCAGACAAGACTGCTTTCTAGATAAGATAGAGACAGGAAAGGCAGTTCATGTGGCTTGGCCCAAGTGAAATCTGCCCTTCAGGGTCAATTCCAAGTTTCAATGTAGACAAATCCATCCCTCTCATGGCATTCATTACATCATGCACTGGAGGGCATAAGGTTGAAAAGGCACATATTTCCATACATCCTGTGTATATGAATTGCTAAGGGCAGGCCTAAGTTCCCCTGGAGGTATGGGGAGACATGCTGGAAGAATCTTCTCTCCAAAGGAAGCTCCCTAGGGTTTAGACAGTAATTTCAGAAGTCCTGTATAGTGTCTCAGCTAACACATGGGCTGTAATCAGTGTAGGCTTTTCCTCCAAGGAGAGATCTACCTGCCCATAAAGACATGATGGAATAGAAAACAAAAGAAGATTCAGAGGTTGCAAACTTTTAGAAGCAGTAGGTCACAATGAGCTGTGTGAGAGCTATAGCTATCAAAATGACAAGAAGAGCAGATTTTCATTGTTGTCATTGCCCTTCGCTATCTCTTTTCTTGCTCACCACCTTCCATTGGGCCCAAAGTGCTAATTCAAATAGCAGAAACAGTGTAAATGTGCCTTTGCTTTTTTTTTTTTTCCAAATTGTTTAGCCACACCATGGTTCAGATTACATTGTAAGCACTCCAGCTGAGGTCTGTGTTTATCCAGCAGTTTGTGAGCCTTGATAGCTACAGGGTGCTAGAAATCACTTAGGAAAAATAAATGATCGTGTATAGGGCAATATTTTTAAAGAATTTAATCTACAATGTTTTGAATTTAACAATATATGTGATGAAAACTTGTTTACTTTCCCACTACTGTCACTGCAGTTTGAGAAAAGCTAGGCTGAATATGGAAAAGCAAGTTATTAGCACAAGATTCAGCACTGAGAAACCCTGGCGTAGTTCTGGGAAGTTCTATTTAAGGTCTCTATAAGAGATTTCTTGGTACACAAAACATGGATTTGGAGGAGAAGTGGGTAGTGTCCATTTACCAGCAAACATTATACATGTTATGCTGTGTTTGAAACTGGGATTCAAAGCTGAGTCTCCCAACTCCCAGCCTAGTGGGAAAACCAACAGGCTTCTGCAGCCTTCTCTCTGCAAGACAGTTAATACCTAACAACCTTGGGCACTCCCATGAGCAGAGTGGAAAGGAAGCAGAAGATGAATTTAAATGCATATGCCTCATAAATAAAGTACTACAGCTTGAGTAGTATAGACGGCTGGATTAAACTCTACATTCCCATGTTTTACGAGAAAGGACTGATTTAAGCATCTAAGTTGAATAGGAGATTCAAATAGCAAATAGATGGCTTCTTAATCCTCTTTACAGCCATGGATTAACTGCAAAATTTCCTTCCTGAATACCGCTAGTAGTCAGTTTAGGATGCTTCCTGGTTCTTCAGGATCCTCACATAGGATCTTAAGCTTTGTCCTTACATGCTATAGGAAGATTTGGCATTGAATTTAAGGAGTGTGAGATCTATTGCTAGTAAAATGGCATAAAATGAACATTAACACCTTTTACATAACTTGTGTTACATGAGCCTACTTCTGGTGGTTAGGGACTATTCCTAACTCTGCTGAAGCCAGCAGCCAAACCCACACGGACTGCAGTGCTGCAGAGTCAAGTCCCAGGGTCTTGCTGTCCAGAGTTCTCCATTGATGGAGCATGTCCTGATGTGGGAGGTATTTTCATGGAGATTATCAATAAAAGAACAGAACAGAGGGCTCAGTGCCCATGGAGTCTCAAGTGTTTAGTCAGCACAGATCACAAAGTAAAGAAAAAATAAATGATCAAGTGCTCCTATCTAATGAGAGGGCAAGCTGAGCCTCATTTGACTAAAAGCTTTATTACAGATTGTGCACTAGCTATATCAACCAGAAGGCAGGAAAGGTCTTCTATTTAATTTCATATAAATTGCTGTGATTGCTGAGTATAGGAATATTATAATTTACCTAAAGTGATCCCTTCTTGAGGAAGTAATAGCAGAGTAAGACAGGTTATCGTTGATCACTGTAGTGTAATAGAGGAAAACAAAAAACCCACAATAAAGTTAAAAATTTTGTGGAACAACATTTTAATTTTATAAATAAAAGACATCATTAAATCATTAGTTCTTGTTAAAAAAATCAGTTTCACACAGGCCAACTTCATATGAGAGAGCAGTTCAAAATCCTGATCAGCTCTGCTTTACTTTCAATAGACATCACAGGGTTATCACCTCATCTGTGACACAGAACAGGGATGCATAAATGTGGGGGCTACACTGCAGGCTACAGAACTTTGAAGAAGCTCTTTTACTGCTTCACTTCAGCTCTTCTTTTAAATTCTTCTGTCATAGTGTTGGCATCACTCACGTTCCTGCTATTGGGTGATCATAGCTGGACTGTGAAATGTAACTTTGCCATTGGGCCCTATGTGCAGTATCAGTATATCATATAATTACTGCTGTGCTTCTGTGCTGCAGATTTAATTGTAAATATCCTCCTGGCCCACATATTATACACAGATGGGTAACTTCAAAAGAAGATGTCTAGTCATCCCCTCGATAAAACTGGATTATGGTTAGCCCTTTCCTGGGCCAGACTGCACTGCATTGATTACAAAGAAAAGATGTGTGATTTCAACATGGTACCTCCCATACATTCATCACAATTTGTTCACTCTTTAACAAGGAAGTTACAGGTTCGAAGGATTCATTTACAGCCTGTCCGGACCTATCAAGTCACATATGCTGAGTAAACTCTCGCTCACCCTTTTAGCCCCTCTTAGCCTGTGCCCTCATGGTGATGTTTCAGGTTTTGCAGCACGTAGAGGCGGCCTCTCTCTTTGTTGATCCCATGCAGCTGGCAACTATTACCAGCTCTTCCCGGGAACAACCTTCTGTGTAGGTCCTGTCTTTATCACAAGCTTTTCCAGCACGATTCACCTGTCTTGCAAAATCTGCTTGCAACAGCAGCGACTCTTACTGCAGTGTTATTTACGTTCCTCTAAGCAGATGTAATATATGCAAGTTGGGAAGTAAACATAATCCTGACTCCATTAAGTCAAATGTATGTCTACCTTGGAAGACCAGACATGCCTGAGAGAAGTGCAAGTAACTATAGAACTTTGTACAATACTAAGCCCAACCTCAAAGAACATGGGAAAAATCCAGTACCTTTTTTGCTGATTCAGTGCAGAGTATTTTCCCTTATTTCCTCCCAAAGTAAAATGGACTTGCATGACATACACTTACTAATTCATTCCTAGCTTACATTTTTCAACTGCTTTCAACTTTTCACTGCTAATCTTTCATATATGCATAGGTGGAGTACTCATGGCAGCTCAAACCTGTTCAGCAAGGAAGAAACTGCTGCATAGAAGATGTATAAATCTCCATCACACATGTAAAAATACTGAGTGACAATTTATTCTGAAGTTTCAGAGTGATTTCAAGAGTATTTCAGTAATTTTTCACTAAACTTTTATCTGGAGAAAACTTGGTAGTCAACGCTAACTATTTTTGAAGAAATCTGCAATTTTGGTAAAATTTTCTTAGTTATAGGATATGGTCACTTATACTGAGATTGTTGTGTCTGGCTAATTCACAGGTCCAAGATAAGGAGATTCAAGCTTCTATTGTGTTGTTTAGTTAATTCATTTCTTACTAAATGCAAAGCATGATAAGACACAAATACTCCAAATTATTCATATGATAGGAAATGGGAACCTCAAGCATCTTTACATTGCGTTAGTAAAATTTTCCATAATAATGTTGAACTGAAAACATTTTTCTCATTGCTTTGATTTTCTAAGTAATGCATAGAAGATGTATTTAAATAAATAAATACATAAAATATGTATTTATTTTGGACTTCCTGAATGAATTTTAAAGTTTGTTATGTAAATGAAATTTATTCATAATTAAGGGAAAATGGTAAAAATAACCCCAATTTGCCATAGTTTAATTTTTCAAAACAATCCAAGAAACACAGCATTTTCCAAAGCAAAACCACTTCTAAAAATATAAGTAAAAAATGGTTTTATTCAAGAAAGGTGTGCTTATCTGTTGAAATTTTTCTATGCTGCTGAGTAGGTCATATGATACTATGACAGGAATGTACTGACTACATTGATTAAAGTACCATGTTTAGAATAACCTGATGAAATATTTACTTATAGGAGAAATCTCTGTTCCTTAAATAAAAACCTGAAATATAAATATAATTGTAGCATAACAAAAGGATAAGCTATGGCTATAAGTTAGAATTCTAGTTGTGTTATAGGAAGATCAATGAAAAATAGACTAAAATTCTCCTATCACTTAAATACAGAAAAAGCTGATTCAGGCCAGTTTATTCCCTGTCTACATTCATAAATTGTACCAGAATATGGGAAGGGGATAAGGCTGGTGTCCTTTTTCAGGGTGTGCTCTTTTGCCTTGCTCTTTTATACCATGTGACAAGTGGTCCCAGCTGGGCTGTCATCAAAGCATGGACACCTTTAGGAAGACACATCTCACTTGCATTGGATTGCTCTGGTCAATTAACATCTATGACTCACTTGGTCAATTAACATCTATGACTCACTTGTGTCTATGCCCTTGTTTAACATATTTTATAATAAATTCTTTAGTGAGCTACAGCTGAACTGTTCTAGACAGTCTCTATTAGCATGAGTCATTATTATCTAAACATTCAAAGGTAGAACTGGATCTGTGTTGTCTGGTTTCAGCATAGTCAAACTTTGATTGCAAACATATGCTAGCCTGGAGCTGTATCACTTTAAAACAAACTCGAATTTGCTATGCCAAAAGCAGTATTCCTAGTCAATCTTGAACTTAAAATCACGACTTGTAATAGGAAATTGAGAGAATTAAATGTTTTAGTAAATAAGATATAATTCTTCTGATTATCAGAATGCTGCTTTGTCCCTACGTAATGAATGTTCTGTGCAGCCTTGATTCTCCCACCTCAAAAAAATATATGGAAGATCTGTAGCAGGTCCACAGAAGAGCAATAAGGATAATCAAAGGTATACATGACTTCCATGGTGGAACAATTACACAGGCTAGGAAACTGAAGCTTGGAAAACAGACAATTGAGGGGATATATGATAGTCATAAAAAATGGGGAGTGGCAAGGGAAGGGTGAATAGGCATCACTTGTTCATTGTGTCTCTCAGCAGCAGAAGTAGTGACAGATGAATCTATAGGTGGCTAGTTCAAAATAAACAGAATGAGATTATTTTTTCATGCAGTATGTATTAAGCCTTAGTGCTGCTTATGAAAGGGATTTGTGAAAGTTAAAGTTCACACAAGTTGAAGGACAAACTGGAGAAGTTTATAGAAGGAAAATCTACAGGTTCACAGAATACATAATGCTCATGAACTCCCCAGGTTGCAAATAATCAGTCTGTGGCAATGCTTGAGAGAAGTATCACTATTCACTTGCTCTGCTTTTATAATTTTTCACTATCGTGTTTTATCCATCATCTTGCTGTGGCCCATCAGTTATTTTTGTGTTCTTTGTTTATTAACTGATGATCATGAATATTTTGCATAGTTCCTCTGTGCTTTTTGGCCACATACCCAATAACTAAGAGCTTGTGTCTCAAGATCAGTTCCCAAAGAACATTGCAGCAAATCTGTCAGAATATAAATAAAATACATGAATTAATATGATGTGATTGCAGCTAGAAATAAAACAAAAAATACTAGTATGATGATTAGTAGCTTATATATACAGTTATATTTTTACCAAGCCTTCCATTATGGCATAAAATACTTAAGAGATTTTAGCATTGCTGTGAAAATACATGATAGGATTATCTTTCACCACTAATGAAATTAAGTGCTAAAAAATATTTTTAAAAGTCATAATCTACTTAAACCCATATAATTATCTATTTAAAACTGAAAATAAATGCACAAAGTATGTAATAAGGACAGACAATTATAGGTTGAAAAAATCTGACCTGTAATACAGGTAGTATTGCTAATTTTTATATGACCTCTTTTACATCATTAGCTTGCTTGAAAATCTAGTGAAATAAACTCTGTAATTGAGCAGGGTCTGAATCATGAAATATGACAGTTTTGTGCCATAGCATGTTTTGGGTTGGAAGAGATTTTAAAGATTATTTAGTTCCAATGCCCCTGACATGGGCAGGGACATCTTTCACTAGACCAGGCTGCTCAAAGCCCCATCCAGCCTGGCCTTGAACACTATCAGGGATGGGACATCCATCCACAGCTCTCTGCATCATTCAAAATATTCTATATTTGATCTTTTGAGCAAGGTTTTCTGACCAGAAATTCTGGACCACTCCCAAAGACTTGGCAAGCCAACTTCAGTCTCACCTTAAAATGTGCTTTGTAAAAGGCCCTCAGTCAACCAGCCACAAAACCTGAGCTGCTTGGGTTTAGCACTTCTTTGTACTACAGAAAGCTCTTCAGAATAGATGTTTGGCATATATGTAAAATAGCTTAACAATGGAGAAAGAAGATTTTTTTCACTGAACAACGACTTTACTATTTATATCTTTTGCTATAAAAGTCCCTAGGTATATTCCAGAACAGTGCAGCATTTTATCATTCAATATACTGCTTCATATATCAGTAGCTATTTACAATATGATCAGTATTAAAGTATTTATTTCACTATGAAGTGTTAAAAAGGATGAATACAAAACAGATTGAATTAATGGTGCCTTATGACTTTTTTAGTCAACTTTTCTGTGTCTCACTAGCAAAATCAATAGGTGATGCTCTTCCAATTCCTAATGTAAATAGTGCCAACAGTAGCATTATGCAGTGTTTGAGCCAAGTCCTTCTGTTGTAATGTGCTCAGTCTGCTAACTTCAGATTGGGCTCAGTGTATGGAGAGACTATTGGATTGGTCTGTGGGTGAGGTGTAGGTGGGCAATGGTTAGCCCCACCATCAATTGTTGGTATTGCTCTGGAAATTTAACCCTTTCCCAAAATCAGTGTCTCACGCTGATATCCATACAGCCCAGCTGACTTCAGTGTGGCTGTATAGGTTGTTAGAGGACTAAATTTGATTCACTGCTTACATAGGTTTACTGGGTTTGTTTCAGTGGCACTGTATTATAAACCCTCACACCTCAAACTATCTTTTTACATCATCACTAAGCTCACATTGTGTGAAAATGGCCACAGATGTTCATTTTTGTTTAATTCAAGTCAGTAAATAAAACGGCAGTTACTTTTGTGCCATGTGACAATGATTTCTGCTCAGTATATCTGGAAGAAAAGCACACGTTATATTGGTAACAACTTTCTGCACCAGCCATTGAGAGAAGAGGTCACAGTGATTAATGTTCAAAGTTGTTAAAGGAAACTCAGCTCATGATTCCGGAAACATGTATTTCTGTAAATTAACTACTTCTTAAATAAGGTTGCAAAGTTCATGTTTAGGAGACAGCATTTCCCAACACTGAAAGAATCTACAAGACTGAACTGTTGAAGAAGTTCTTTAAATTGTCATTTTAAAAAAATGGTAGTTTCTCTTTGCAGAAACAGTTCTTCATATTTCACTTGTAGAAGTAGGTTTCTCTTGGAGCAGAGGATGAAAGAACTAAACTGCTATCATGCTTCACATACATTGTATCACAACAATTTACTGTGCAGAAGTATGGAAATAGAAAGGGTTCTTTTTGCCTTATAATTAAAGAATATAGTTGAAGGATCAAACTGGCATTATTTCAAGCAGAATGTCAAATGTCAAGAGACGTACATAGGGCCCCTCAGCCACAGGATGCTGGAAAGGAGGCGATTGTTCAAGGACATGGAAACCAATTGTCTGAATGTCACTACTGATACCAGAGTACAAATTATGATATAAAATGTTGCATCTATGTAAGACCACATCACAATAAGGTGAACACCATTGTGTCTCAGTCAGGTGCAAACAACCTGTTTTGGCGGTACATGGACTCTCTAGGAAATATATTGTATGAACTTTAATCTTTCAAATGGTATTCACCAGAAAACAAGGAGAATCTCTTACCTAAGATAGCCAGTAACATGTTAAGAGTAGTTAGTTCATGGAATGCTTCTTCATGTACATTGGGAGAAAATTACGATCTTGTAGCCTGAGAGGTGGAAATGGCTGGACCATTCAGTTAAAAGGTAAACCTGGAGCACTGGCAAAGGGGGTAGTGCTGGAATTACTCAGCAGAAGCAGGGCACATATATTATGTGCTCACATGAATGAGTATGCAGCGGGTGAGTTGGCAGACTAAAAGAAAAAGAAACCACGTCTTAAAAAAGGGAGTAACCCTTCAGTATGTTGCCATTCTGAAATACACTTTGTTTGTGGTAAATACTCTTTAAGGTAAACTAATGGCATGCAAAGGAAGGCCTCTTAATTTGGACTTCCAAAACCACACAAGATCATGAAAGATTGAGAAACATAACTTAGAACATAGGCTGAACAGAAAGTAGCATGTTTTTATCAGATGCTTAAAGTTTGAGCTTTTTATAAAATATTAATCTAGTTCTGTGAATATTTTTTTTGCTTAACATTTATTTTATATGTGATTTTGTTCTCCTTAATTTTCTGTCCTATGCCAAATAAATTTTACTTTTATTTAAGTGGTGATGCAGCCTGTTACACTGAGAACAACCGCGGTTGCTTCCTTGACAGAAACATGATGGCTTTAGCAAGAGCATAACAGTGAGCCTGGCAGGATCTGGGGCAGGTTGTTCTCCTCCCCTCCTGCCTGCCATTGTGCAACAGCATAGCAGCAATGCTCAGAGGACTTTAGGCGTCCATACAGTGTAGATTAGACACCTGCAGATAAGGAGAAATAATGAGTTTAGTTTAGGATAAGGAATCTATGGTCAATGATGCTGTGCTTGTAGATAGCTGTTGTGTGAGCTCCAGGTATTGACTTTTGGCAAAGCAAGCTAGGCACTTGTCATGGGGAGATGACACGGAAAATTGCTCTAGTTAAGTACATATTTTTGTTCCTGTTCTCCAGTCACTAGGCAGAAGGCTGCCAGAGAATAACGAACAAACTAAACCCTCCTTTTGTCTTTGGAGCTCTGTTCTTGATCTTGGATGTTAACCTTTTCAGATAATTTGGACCAGGTTCATCACAGAAGGACCCTTTGATAGAAGTCCAAAGGAGGCTCAAATTCAGGCTGCACTTCCAGCTTCTCCTCAGAAATTAGACAGGTCATTTAAAACCCCAAGCTAAAAACCTCTATGCTGTAATTCATCTATCTTGCAAAGACCTAAGCACCAGGTTTACTCTTACACAGATGATGGATCCTTTGATATCTATGGGAACTGCTTGTTGATACTTGCATTTTATAGACTTGACTGGGACAGAGATCTCAACATTTTTAAAAGACCACAGATACTCCTGGCTCAGATGTAGCCTAGAAGCCACTGGTCCCAGTGCCTGGACTACATGAATACAAGAACCATGATGGAAGGCAGAATCTAGGTGTTTGTGAGCTGTAAAGGGACTGGCTTGCAGGCTGAGACACCTTTGTCTGCAGATCTTAATGGCAGTAGCCTTTAAGGAGAACTCTGTGGTCTGAATGCAATGATCACCTAGCAGGGATGTATCTCATGTTTTATCAAAGGAAGCATGGTTCTTTCTGGTTTTCAAGAAATCAAATGACTTGCTTGAAGCCAAGAAGAGGGAACTGAACTTTGTGTGCTGTGACCTAATCATGACCACAGCATAGTCTTCCCTCCATTTAACTCAAAAAATGCTGTTGCTTTAAAATAAACCCACAGACTACACTGTAAAACAGTTCTGACTGCTCCCTGCAGTTGCAGGAAGTCTCACGTGTTTCACGCAGCACACGTAAAAATATACAACTCCTTTGATCATGGTTCAACAATTTCCAGTGACCTTCATGCCCTGTATACACAGGCTGCTCCCTCCTGCCCTCCCACCTAGTCTGACTCCATTTCACATTGAAAATAGTAAATTGGTCTTAGGCAGTTATCAATCGGGGGGCTAAATATTGGTCCATGCATCTCTGTACAACAATTAGCTAACAAAACAAAAGCCTTCAGGATTTGTTTTTCTCTGACTAGCAGCAAGTATAATGAGCAATTCTTAACAGGTTCTTCTGTTGTCTTATGGTTCTCTGAGAACTACTCAAATGTCTAACATGATGCAAGCTTGACTCCAGGTTTCATTTCCTGTTACTCTCTTAGAGGTCCTATGCATTTTATTTCAGACATAATGAAAATGTGTGGTTTACACTTTTAAAGGAGTTAATCTTTTTTACTTGTTGAATACGACTCTCTGTAAGCCTCTTATAAGTTTCATACTTACTCTCCCAAGCTGTGTCTGGTGTGCATGCCAACTTAAATCAAGTAATTTTTTTTCATAAACAAAAATTACATTATACATACCCATTAACTTCTGTGTACAAACAAAGCTGTGCCTGGGCGCCACTCCTTCTTTCAAATATGACACAATAAAACTTTGCAGAGCATATGAAGGCCTCAGTAACCTTTTCTGTACTCTGCTGGTTGTTATGCCTTTGGGTTATCTGTGATGCTTGGCCTACGTGTGGTTACAGAATTGCAGGCTGCTAATCAAAACCTTTAGTGAAGCATAAATGTAAACGGGATGGCACTTTGTCTCCACACTGTAGATATTGCATCAGTGCTAGGAATAAAAAGTAATACAAGCAATTTCTCTTACTAATGTGAGCTAGTAAAAGCCTCTGAACATGGATTACATCCACTGACTAATGCACAGGTCTTATAAAGACACCTCTGAGCAGAATGGTTGTTTCACATTGTTAGGATGATGTAGTAGTTCTTTGGTCCTTGACTTCACCAATAATAACTTGTCTTTCTATAATTTATGAAAGCACTCCTCTAAGAATTTATTAATGCTGCCAGAAGTCTCAGAAGATGCTTACAGATGCTTATCTGATGTCTCCCTCCCATTGCCTTTCTCATGCCTAGGAAATCTCCTACAAGCTTCATTAATCCAGTCATTTGCATCCTAGCAAAGTAAGTGCTCTCTTACTTATCAGAGCCATGGTAAGTATCTCTGCTATCACTTCCCAAAATGAAGCAGAACTGCTTGCAAATCCGTGTTACAGTCCCCAAAGGCTGTAAGGTGGCATCTGAATGGAAAAGAAAATGTCTTTGTTGTGTTAAACTTTCACTTTCAATGATCAAAACTCTGTGGGAAAGACTGCATAATGGATTTCTTCCATAATGGATAGAAAACTCCATCCGGATTTTCCAACTGTTAAATTAAAGAAAAAAAAAAAAAAGCTGCTGGTTTATTCTTTTCTTTCATAGCTGATGGAAACAGATAGTTAAATGTTAAAATTTTGATACCTAAGGATCTTAATTTCAGCAGAATTAGGTAGGTCACAGTCATTTGAAACAGTAATGATCCTTCATACTTTTGTTATTTCCTGCATTGGCAATCAGGCTCTTAACCTACCTAAAAAACTCAATAGCAGTCCAGGTACAGAAATAATCCTGAGGCAAGGATGACTGACACAAAAGTACTTTGATTAAAACAGAGAGAATAAATTAGGTGGCTGCTGCTAACACTCCCTGTGTCCAACATCCATCTGTCTACTGAACAAAAACATTAGTTCAGATAATCACTTCTTCAATCTTAAACCACAAATTTATGGCTTAAGAGACATGATTTCTGCAGAAGCTACATTCAAAATGTAAAACGGAAATCTATCATGAATGCTGCCTGTATGCTATTGCCAGGCTTTCTACTACACTACAGTAGGGCACTTCTAATTTTCATAATTTTTCCTCTTTGTTTTTACCATTCTGTTTTTCTTCCTCAAATGAAAAAGTTTTTTTTTTCTTCAAAAGTGCTGGATTTTAGCCTACAGAAATACTTTATTTTTAATATGGGACAATGAGACTAGGGGTTTTTTTGTTAGGTTTTGGGTTTGGGGTTTTTTTCACCTAGAATACAGCAGAAATTCTCTGCCTAAGAGAATTTAAGGTAAGGGCAGGCAGAGGGGTCGTTGGTTGCTGTTCATCCTTCCTCTTGCCAAAACAGAAACTACTGATCCCTACTGATTCCAGAGGCTCCATGCATCTTTGGCATAGATTACCTCAGGAGAGGGTACTTCAAAGACTCAGAAGGGCTAGATCACTGCTTGGGTTGGGCTGGGTATCGGT
>JAVHNF010016805.1:8055-19230 GCA_034783455.1 Micropsitta finschii | reverse complement strand
AGATCCTCCTTTTTCAGAGAGGAATGCTATAGAATAGTTTCTGAATTTTAGAGAACAGTTTAGCACTCCAGGAAAGAAAGGGTGAAAAGCTGGTTTAGTCCAGGGAATCTTGCAGCTGTGTCACTATGAAAGAACCTCAAGCTTTGTGCAGGGGTCAACATGCCTCAACACAGCCTGGCACCGTTTTGAAGCACTGGGATATGAACTGATACACACTTAGGCATCTGGAAGTATGGAAAATGGGGTGCAGGGTCCTCACCCTACCATTGGGAGACAAGGAGTTAGTTTGTTGTCAAGCCCTTCTGTTTCTCAATCTTCAACAGGTGCAGAAAGCCAGCTTGATGAGGTAGGACTTCCAAAAGGTGACTGAACAAGGAAACATCAGCTGTACACCAGAGAGATTCTAGTCCTACAGGAACTGTAAACAACATCACATGGGAAGATTTCTGTGCAGCACAACTCTCTGCACCCTCTTCAGTCCCACAGTGTAGATGGGACTGACCTCAGTGTCAGCCAACCCTTCCAACACTGGCTTTTGCAGGATTGTGTTGATTCAAACTCAAAATGTTTCCCATCTCACCTGCACTGCAAGACAACTGCTTTAGGAAGCCAGTGAGACTCCTATAACAATGCATTTGCACAGCAGATGGTTCCTTAGAAATAACACCAGAGAGCAGACTTTAGTCTTGATCCAAGCATGTCACTCAGTTCATCTGAGTATCCTCTTCCTAGTAATCCATAGTAACTACTCATACATGCACTCCCAGACAAGTGAAATACAATTCAATTTACCCTTTTATGAAAGTTCTTTTAACATTAAATTATGCATCCTGGAAGGCACTAGAAAGGGCCAAAAAACAAGCACTGGATAGCAAACCTGTGTTTAATACACTTTTGTGAATATACAACATTTGGCAAGCAAGGACTTGGCAATGTAAATTGCAGAATATTTGCCA
The DNA here is from genome assembly GCA_034783455.1 of Micropsitta finschii. NCBI lineage: Eukaryota > Metazoa > Chordata > Aves > Psittaciformes > Psittacidae > Micropsitta > Micropsitta finschii. Next base: position 18,274 of record JAVHNF010016805.1, on the reverse strand, counting down.
CGATAAAGACTTAAGGCAAACATAAAAGAATTTGAATTCCTGCTCACAAAGCATGTGGTCCAACTTGCTACCACAACTCAATCTACTGAGACTACTGAGTAAGAATATAGCAATCATGTTTGAAGAAGATAAACTTTAGCAGCAGGTAACAAAAAGGTCTGGAGATCAGCAGTCCTTCAAATTGGAAAAATAAGTTAAGCCTACTCTTAGCATGATGGTGGTTAAGTAAGAGATGCTTAAGCTCCCAGGTGCATCAGTTCCCACCTGACTAATGCATAAGAGTGTTCAGTGAAAAAAAACATATATTTGAGAGATCCAGAGACTAGCATGATGGGTGTTATCTGTATTAATAAGGTATTGTAAGACCAATAAGTCTAATGCAAATGCATGCATAACATTTAAACATTAGCAGATGCATGCATAACATTTAAACATTAGCAGTCCTTTGCCAATGTCATACTTATGGGTGCTTCTGCCTGCTCAAGATGAGTGTAAGACAGACACTGACAGTGTTAGTGCATAGCTATAAGCATATATAAACATTTTTTCTGGACTTTTGCCCAAAGTTTGCTCAGAATAACAACCACTAAATTCATTAAATTACCAAAGATCTGGAAAGATCCAGGGAAGGTCCCACAACCTACTTTATGTTACAAACTTCCAAATGGTTTTCTCCTCTATTTCCTCTCCCCAGAAGCTTTTCCAGTTCCTTCTCCGGTTTCTTCTCACATTCTAGGCAGTCCCTGTCACTCTGCACCTAATGGCATTTTAATAGGTGCCTCCATCTTCTTTCTCCAAACCTGTGAGCCCTGAGCCTTACATTCTCCCAACACTGAACCTCTCTACTGCAATGATGTCATGCATATTGAGAAGTGCTGGAAGTGACTGGAAGCCAAGCACTAAGCATTAAACAGCAAAACCTCTGCTAGCTTTAGTCTTGTGAAAACCATAATTATATACTTTTTCTAGGGAAAGTAAACACATTGGCATGATTGCTAGGGCAGACCAGCACAAGAAACAACTAGTACACAGAGAATGTGACAGAAACAGGTACCGTTTCATAGGTCCAGAATATTCACCTTCCTAAATTCAGAGGTTATAAGCATAGGACTGGATGAGAGGTAGCAACAGTACCTTCATGGATGTTTCCTACCTGATCACTTGCAGGGTGTTGGGTGAATTTAAGAGAGGAGAAGAAACCAGGAAATCAAGCAAACAATTAACCCCATGGCTGCTCAAAGTGGCAAAGAACCAAATGCAGTTCCCAGGTATGTGGAAGACAAAAATATTTGTCCTCAACTTGATGGGCTGCAAATTATGCATGTGCTGTCAGTGGGAAGCTTTCACAGCCGTAGAGATAGGGAGTGACAGGAATACCAGGATAGCATTGCTACAGTGTTAAGAGAGCTTTTTAACACGTTTCTGGTCTTGAGGGAAACCTGCAATTGCAATGAACTTCAGAACTGCTTTTCTACAGCCTTTATGGCAAATTTATTAGAGGAACCAGAAGAAAGTTAGTCCTCAGCCCTAATCTTTCTAACTAAAGTAAAAGTTTAGCTAGCTTTGGAAGCAGATGTAACCTCTGCTAATTAGGCTTTGGGGCTTTTTCAAATCCTGAGAAAGAAAACTGCTGACACAATGTGCCTGACCACTCCTGTTCCAGAAGGAGGCAGATGACTAAGGCCAAGATGCACACCACCATTGTACACACCCAGAATCCATGCCAGTGATTTCCCTCCTGCAGGAGAAACATGATCCTAAATATCTTCTGCTTCACACAGGAAAGATGGGTGTTACACAAAATGTGCAAGGCTGTTATTCAAAATTAATTTAAAAATGGGAGGTTACTTTTGAAGAAATTGGCATGCAAGAGAACATAGTGTAGGGTTAGAACACACTTCATTCATAAAACCTCATACAATACAGTAGCAAGAGAGAGCCGAAAAAACAAAAGAAATATGGAAAGAAACCACATGACAAAAGCAAGGTCACTGTAGCTACAGGAACTGGGAAGCCAGGAGCAACATGAAAGTGGACAAAGGTTCCACTATGGCCATGTCAGTGTCTGAGGATAGTCCACATCATTTGTGGGTGCTGAAACGTACAGTGTATTGACCTTTGTAAGGCTCACCCATCCCACAATCCTACTGCTGAGTTACAAGCTTCATTAGAAAATAAAATATCAAAACAAAAGCAACAAAAAACCTGCAATAAGGATTGCGCCAGGAGAGCAACAGTTGTGACACTTCCATAATTACACTGAAGCAACTGCAGTGCTGAAGGTGTTGCACATGGTAAGCCCAAAATCCCCTGTTCAGAAACATGTAATGTATTTTTATGGTTAAAAGAAAATAATTTGCAGGCAATTAGGCTATGGCAAACCAAATAGAAGCTAAAATCTCTCATCCTGTAGTAACAAGTGCTTTGGTCTCAAGGACATACCTCTAGGACAGGCCTCCACATTTCTTAGAGTGGAGATTTTCCTTAGAAAGGAAAACAAGTGCACCTGGACTGACTGCTTCTAGGCTGCTTTCTCAAATTTTTGAAATGCACAGCATGCCAGTTAGGAATTATTTTATGAATAAGTTTTTAAGGTGTCTGGAACAAAAATCATCTTTTTTTGTTCTGTAATGCAACCATCTTTACCTAGAGAACCTACAACAAGGCCAGATCCTCTGAAGCAGTAGTGTAAAGCAGACTGAAAGTGATCTGAAAAAGATTCAGAGTTCAGAATCAAAACTGCCTGCACAGAGTTAATCCTCCCTGACTGGCATGCCAGGGTCTGCTGGAGTCATGTTTGCTCACAAGATTCTGAATGTTTCTCACTGCTTTTTTAGTCAAGGTACGTGGAAAAACTGTGGATGGAAATTAAAAAAAGAAAACAAAGCTAGCCAAGTCCCTGGTCTTCAAGAGGGATTCTGACTTTGACGAAGAAGGGTCTGAATACAAACAGGCATCAGACAAAAAAACCCTATCAAACCCCTCAAGAGTGTTTGTGCAGCAAGGTTTCAGGAGTAGACTACCCCTAATAGTGCATCTGTACATTTTGTTTAATGTGAACTGGTACATCCAATTCCTGTTACCAGTGTTGTTTATTTTTCTTTTCTGCTTTATTATCATCCAACTTTATCTTTTACATCTTTTGCCTACAGTAAGCTAACCTCAACAATAACAGGATATGTACTCTACATTTATTATGGGGAGCTGGAAAAGGCAAAAATTGTTTCACAAGTGACATAATCAAGCTTACAATACTCAGAATAAAGTAAATAAGCAAGTGACAGAAAAAACTGGACATAGTGACTAGGTAACTGTTATTTCTCTTACAGTCAAAGAACTGCACTGGAGCACTGGGTGGGAGGAGGGCAGCCACTTCATGTCACTTCTGATTTCCTGGTGCAGCACAGACTAAATTTAAGCACAGACAATATTTGGCTTGATATTTCAGTTACCAAAAGGCAAACAGCAACTGAGGAATAAAAGAATTTAAATACCAGCTTCTGTCCTCTCTTGAAACTTTGCTCATTGTAACTCAGTTTAAAACCCAAGAAACTTCACTGACTTCAGACCTGAAGCCTGAGAATGCGTTACTCATCTCTGGAATTCAACATGTGCCTTCAAAGCATTTTGAAAGAAAAATAGCTGAGCAATATAAAGCATCAACTAAACCTTACAGTTGGTACTTTTCTTCAATAAGAGACTGAGAAGAGATCATATACTTTGGACTGAAGCGTGATTTTTCTGGCAACTTCACAAAATGTTTAAATGCTTTAGATGGAGAACAACCCACATGGATCACACTGTGTTCCAACGTGCCCACAGTTCTCTAAAAAGGTGATTATGGTATGGTACTGATAGAATTGTATAAATATCTCTTTAGCATATCCAGTTTGTGTGTCAGTGAGATTTCATGGCAACACTTATGAAAAAGAGAAGGAAGAAGGGAGGGAAAGGCAAAGGGGGTATAAAGGGGGAAGCCCTCTCTGACTGTCTACTCTGCAAAGGATATGAACTGCAGAAAAGAGGAACCATGTCAGCAAATGCCAAACCAATGTGATACCTGCCAAACCACACCTTATCCTTCTCAATCAGCAAAAAAAAATATCCTCTGCTTCATTTCTCTTACCTCACCAATAAAGGGCCAGGCTTTTTTCCCTTATTAGGACAGTCTCCATGCTGTAAAATTCTGGCTCTAGTAAGTGGCTTTAACAATATGTGCTGCACATCAGCACAAAAAGAAAGCAGCTAATAAAAATAAAACACAGGAGGAGAATGAAAGGGCTGAGTCCAAAATTAAAAGGAACAACATCAGCTTAGCTTGAGCTCCAAAATTTGATCATAGATTTTATGAAATGGAGAATTAAAATTGGAACAGATAAACGCGTGAAGGCTAACATTATACAGGTATATAATTGTAAACTTGGCCTTGCAGCTACTTATACACATAAGGAGCCTTGCTGAAGTCAAGAAGACTTTTTTACTACACTTAAGTGACTACACAGTTCAAAACATACATCAGATTTCAATACATGAAAGCAGTGCAAAGAAAGGGGTTTTTTTAATGTTTTCTTTAACAAATTAAAATGTAAAAGGAATGAAAAGTTACAGTCAAGTAGCTATCCATGTTTCAGTTGTTTGAACTGATTTGTAGAAGTGATTTTCTTGGTTGGATTTTTAAACATATGGTTTTGGATTATCTAGTTTACTGCATCTGCATTATATGGACATATATGAATATATATGGACAGAAGAACACAGAGGGCCTAAAATAATCACAAGAAAATTGGTTCTTTTGAACCTTTTTGTTTTACTCTGAATTGGGAACCGGGTGGATGGGGAGGCCTGGGACTGCAGGTTTGCAGGAAAGGGACAGACAAGGGTATGAAGCAGCAGGATGAACTTCTGCCACCTCCATCCCACACTAGTTGAACACCTATGCCAACACTGTGGCTGTGGAGGAGCTATCTGAATTTAAGATCTGCACTAGCAATGAATTTTGTAGTTTTGCTGAAGCAGAATTAAAATCCATTGTCAGAGTGAAGTGGCATAGAAAATGTTTAGAGCTGGTTTATTTTAATTCAGAGTGAAGCAAGAAGGCAAATCCTACTTTTTTTTTTTTTTACTTTTTTTCTTTAAAATGTAGGTCAACTTGAATCAAAATACTAAAAAATATCAGAATGTTGTATTTCCAGTTTTAATTTAAAGTATTTCCTCTTATTTTCATTTAGACAGAAACCTAACATGAACTCCCAACCAGTTCTGCTATGAACTCTCAGTTCTGCCCAGAACTCTGACAATTTTTCTTAGTTTTGCTAAGTTTACCTTCAGTCAGAAACAATTCTCATCGCTCATTTTAGGCATTTGGATTCACAGAGAGCAGTACCAGGCTGAGTTTGGTATCTCTCGCCACTGTCCTGGCTTGAACCAAGTCTTGCACAGGGTAGTCAGGGTCTTCACTAAACTCTCCAGAGTCACTTGTTCTCTGACAAAATCCTAGAAATTTGATTCTCACAGAGTCATGACTTCAAATTCAGGTGGATATCTAAAACCTCACACAGATCAATCCATCTTCATGCTCTCAACACTCAGTGCCTTCCTTATGCTGGAAGAAAGAAAAGCACCTTTCACTGAGGCAAGAAAGCTGTGAAATCTCACAGATGTTTCCTTATACATCTGTCCTTTCTCTGCCATAATGTTCCTTTCACTGAGGATAATCTCACTCAAAAATGTTTTAGTTCTTCCACTAAATTTCTTCTGATCCATAAGAGGAAATTTCCTAAATCTAGCAACAAAATCTCGAACTGGACAGTCAGTCTTCAATAACCTCTGTTTCTGTTGTTGTGTAAACCAGACACAAAGCACATGTATTTCATTCAGGTGGTGACAACTAATACATAAAGAATGCTTCATATACATAGAATATTGTTGTTACAGTATTTAACATAAGTATGTGGGTCCACCCACAGACAAACATATTTGCATCAAAACCAATCACCATCCCAAGTGTTTCAAACTTCATTCCAGGACAACAGGCACTGAAGTGCAACATGGATACAAACATTACAGTTCACAAACGGACAGGACACAGTAAGAAAACTGCCTGTTTCTTGGCCCATGGTATGCTTTGTCACTGTTGGGGAAGTGCCACTTTCAGAAACTGACTGAGATTCTTACCTTTCAAAAAGCAGACAAATAGGGTCACTACAGGTCTTGTGCATCTGGTCTATAGTTGCTTTATGCCCATCTTATATATCTCAGTAATGTAAATAAGCTTTTACAAACTAAGAATTCAGGACATTGCCCACTGGGAAACTGAAATGAAAAGCATGACCAACAGAGAAAACAAGAAAGAAGCAAAGAAATGGCTTCAAGTGAAAATGAAAAGCATCAAATTTTGAAGCAGAATTAACCAGATAACATAGTATCACCAAAACTGCTGCTCTCTGTAGAAAAGTGTCTCCTTCAACCCTTCTCTTCTCCTAAAAAGACCTATTTGGTTATCAGTATTGAGCATCCAGCCGAAAACCAGAAAAGATAGCTTACAACATACTGAAAAGACTGAGAAAGGCTGAACTTGCAACAACCAAACTGCCTATGAACAACCTGTGATGTCTGAAGGAAAGATCCAATTTGATGGGAGAAAGCATTCTACCTGTTAGCAAAGACAATTCTCCTTTCCCTAGAAACTTGCACAGTAAACACTGTAGTGTCCAGCAAAGTGAGCCAGTTCCATCCCTATACATTTATTAAGCAGTCTTTAAATTTTCAGGCCAACCGGAATGATTTCTTGGCAATGATGAGAGCTTCTGCGTTTAATTTCTAGTGTATCAAATGCTAACAGGATTATATCCAGCTATTAAGCAATTACAAAATTTTCTACAAACACTTTAAGTATGCTGAGAGCATAGAGAGTATCTTTAAATGATGCAGCTAAAACAGTCACATAAAGGGGCCATGAGAGGACATTTGCAAGAAGTTAGCAATCACATTGCACCTCATTCAAAACAGTGCATAACAGCCTCCTCCTTTTCTCTGGAGAGTCTCCAGAGAGTTAGCTTATAAGGATTTTAATACTCCTTTTCTTTTCCATTACAATTTCCTAAGAAGACATGAGCACTTGGAATGATTACATTATGCCTCAGCCTGGGAAGGGCAGTATTTCATCATGTATTTCACTGAGCAATGCTTTGAAGAAGCCTTTGTGGGTAATGCTGAAGGTGTCTTCCCTGCTTTTGGCCTGAGGTCACAGAGATGTTTGTTAAAAGGGAATAAATCAGTTTCCAAGTTTTGGCCACATATTTGATTTCTGTTAGAGACTCCTACCCAAAGAAAGCCTTGCTTTTCTTCTCCGAATATTCTACTGTGAATCTTGACAAAAGAAAACCCGTGTCTGATTATCCAGGTGTGATTGCTCTTGTTTAAAAATTGCTACAGGACACAAATCTCCCAAGATAAAGGAGACCAACCATAGAGTAGTTAATCATGCTTCAAGAGAAGAGGATTTAATTCTTTTCACTCAGATATGATTTCACTGACTTCAGTGAACTCACTTCACATAACATAATTGCAGGTGTTACAGTATATGCAAGCTAGGGCATTCCTTGTAGCACTCACTCAATGCTGCAGAGATACGCCAGGCATAAAGTCAGCACACTGCTGGTTACCTCTCACCCAAATGGGAGTTCAGGAAAATCTCTCTCAGTAAGTATATCCAAATATTTCTAATTTTTTAAGCAAAACAGCCAGATGTTAACATCTAGCTAAACCACCCCCAATGCAGACCAATGAAAGGGTCTGAAGGTTTCAGCTTGGGTCACTGAACCCAAAACCAGCTCCCCACTGTAGGTATCAAGAGTCAAGGTTTCCACCAGTTATATCAGCACTAAAGTGTCCAAACCTAACCCATTTTGCCCTGTCTCCTCTCTTCCTTTCCCCTCGCACTGGTTGCAGAGAAACTGATGCTCCTCCACGGCTGCTCCCAATTCCTGTACAGCAGTATGGGAGGGCTGGCAACTGTGGCTTGTGTCTGTATTCCACCACAAACCAACACAAACCAAACCCATTTGACACACTCTTAGTTAAATTATTATTTATTGCCCAATTTCTGAAATCATGATGAAAGATTTCGGATTCCTGGAAGGGACTTCTTGCAGGGGCTGGGTTTCAGAAATCCCTGAGCAACCTCTTCCTCCAAAAGCACAGTATTTCATGCTGGAAAAATAAAAAAACAGGCACCCAGAAGTCCCAATTGCTTTTCAAAATCTCCCCCAAATTTTAAACAAAACTCTGATATAAATAACAGTATTTCAGAAACATAGTAGTGTCCTGTTTCTCACTCCTCAACGTATAAAGCAGACAAACAAAACAACAGCACAAGATCCAAGTGAAGCAGATAATTTCTTTGGCTGTACTACAGAGACTAATTGATTTTCTTCTCCAACTTCCCTTCCACAATCAGAGATGAATGTGCCATGAGGACTTTTGCTCAGTGAATTTAGCAATCTGAGTTATCTGAAAGCTTTCACACAGACTATGAAACTTCCGCAAACTTCCCATTAGCAGAACTCCAATTAGCAACCACTCTTTCCAACATATTCTTCTGCCACTGAACAAAGCAATTTAATTCTACAATTCAGGTAGGAGAAATGCATAAATGCAAAGGCTTTTCCTTTAGACAATAGAGCACAATATAGCAAAAAGAAGAGCAAAAGAACACAGTCTGCATGCAATGCTTATTACCCAGTTCAACCAGCTTCCAAACTTATTACACCATTCTGTTCCTATTTCCCATTGCCAACATCCAGCATTTCCTACACAACACCAAAAGGCTAAAGCCATACAGCTATCATAATAAATAGGCAACTCACTTGGAAAGGCTTGACAAGTTCTGCCTGCAGTATGATCTGCTGATCATGTCTGCAGCGTATGAATCAGTGCAAACTGCTGCCAGCTCCAGGGAGCAAATGGACGGATGATCAGGGCGTGGAATGAGATAATAAAAATGCCATTATCCTTTCAGGCATGTGAGACTCATTGGATGCTCTTTCCACCCCACAGGTTAACCATTTGGTTGGTCCTGTAGCTCCCCTACTGACACTATTTGCCTGTTGTCAAGCCCATAATCTATCTTGTATCCTCCTCCCCTCCCTTCACTTGTCTCTGCTTGATCATATGATTTTTTTTTTACTGTATTCTCTCTAATAGATCCTCTTTGCTATGTCTGGGTCCCCACCACAGAAATTCCTACAGACCCTCCGCTGCTCAAGTTGACCAACAAATGCTTGTTTCCCATTCAGCTTTCACAAGAAGCACTGCTGTTTAGCAAGCTTGTCTGAGCACCAAGCAGCCTGAGCACTGCACAAGTATTTGCTTGTAGGAAACTCACATTCCAGCCTGCCAAGAAATGATGAGGGGAGAAGATCCAAATATAAAACAATGGTCCAGGAAACAGTCCTCCCTTTTGATCATAAATCACTGCCTAAGCATTTTGCAGGCACTTGCACCCCCTCTAACCTGTGAAAGGTTAAGCCTTGATCAGATGGCTCAAAAGACTGGAGAGTAATTGCCAAGCAGGAACAAATCCAGGGAGGTGGGAAGCAGCTGCAAGATCAACTGCAGTCCAGGTAAGAACATCTTGTATTTGCAAAGGGATGAAAACAGGGCTGGAGCTAAATCCAATCTAAGAGACTCTCTTCAAGGCTCTTCCATCTAAGCCAGTGAATGAGGCGCAAAACAGAAATGCAAAGTAAATGATTTAAATAGAGGCACCATCAGTTACCATGATTTTACATGCTTGGCTCTCATACCCCTTTAAGCCCACATATGTGAGTAAACTGAAACAGCTTACTATGCAGTGCTGCAGTCATTACACCCTAGGATCTGATCTTGTTAAACCTCATAAATTACAAGAGTGGGTGTGGATGGATTAGTACTCCAAAGGGAAACCTCTACTGTAAGATTGACCTTCTATGGGAAGGAGCGTGTGGGTTCAGTAGGTGGCACTCTTACCTTGAAGTGAGTGCCAAGGCAATCAGCTCTGCAGGAAGCCAGGGAGGATGCTGGATGTCCAAGGAAGTGTCAACCTTGACAGTTTTTTTTCTCAGAGCTTGCAAGCAACCAACATCTGCATGCTTGAGGCATTGATCATAGAATCATAAAATAGTTAGGGTTGGAAAGGACCTTAAGATCATCTAGTTCCAACCCCCCTGCCATGGGCAGG
>JAVHNF010016800.1:3336-18049 GCA_034783455.1 Micropsitta finschii | reverse complement strand
AATGGAATCTGCAGTTGTCACATTTGTCAGGATGTCAGCTGCACAAGACAGCATCTCTCCAACAGGTAATAGTTTTGTTAGTGGGCACATTTATTATTAGTTTATTAGTGATTCAGAAGGGAAAAAGGCTGCTAAATTAAAAGCTTTAATTACATCATGCTACAGCCTGCATTTGCCTTAGAAACTCCCCAGTCAAATATATTGACCCAATTCTCTCTAGGTGTAACTTCTCCAGACACAGGTAAATAGCTCAGAACTATTGGTTGTGATTTGACCTGTATTTGTCAGTGCAGTGTCTCAGTGCACCAGGACTAAAAAGGAAATGAATGAATACATGTCATGAAGAAGCCTGCCTATCCTGCTCCTTCTTCGAAGATATGTACATCACGAGGAGATGAGATGATGGGTGGCAGAATCTTTCTCTTATCTGTGGTCAAGCCATGGTCATAACCTTCTAGTTATTGTATTGATGACTTTTAAAACTACTAGCTAAGAGTGTGCACCTCTTCTGGAGGGAATGTCAATAAAAATATGGGGTTATTTTTGTTTGATTTCTATAGAGTAATATGTGGCAAAATTTATATTTTCTTAGATTGTGTGAAATTTTTAGGCAATGAAACTTTTGGAAGTAATGTAGAATTTCTATCAAAAATAAACTTGGACTGCCTTGTTCTATGGTGATTTTATCAGCTCCTGCTGAAGTCATCTACTAAACAATACAAACAATATAAACATTCTTTACAGTTCTGAAAAAGTCCATGATAGGACTATCTGTGTTGAGTTTATAATAAAAAAGTACATAATACAGGGACTTTCACATTTTGAAGTAAACTCTGAAGATGTTAATTTCAATGTTCATCAGATGCATTTATGGCTGCTGTATGCAGCTACTTTAGGACTGTGTGTAAAGGCATCTTCAAAATTATGGATTTAGTCTGGGAACAATTCATTATTTTTTTCCTATCGGTGCTCTTTTGTCTTAAGCCAACCATCAGTACTGCAAAAGTCTGGATTGAAATCAGTTTCAAGGGAATGTTGGGTGCAAGTCAATTGAGTGTGGAAGAATCTAGAAATGCACTCTGCAGTCTCATGCATTTTCTTTAGTGAAACTTTCTCCCCTTCCCCATCAAGTAGTACTGCAACTCTGGCAAAGGACTTCACCCCCATTCTCATCCACCCATACTGCACAGAACTAATTGAAGCTTTTGGAGATTAGGTGCATGGGATTGGAAATCTGGAATAAATTAAAAAATATTGCACAACTATAAAATTAAAGGGGTTCACACCTTGTGATCTGAGGAATCTGATGTTCTCAGCCAAATTAGTGAATGAATACAGCATTACTGACTACTGGAACATATCAGTTAACATTTGTAGACAAAAATTGACTCACTTGCCTATCTTAAAGTTGTTTCTCCTCACCATACTGGATGGTTGATGACTTATTGTAGTTAATGACCTTTATCATAAATGAGGAAATTGGTGCTATCAATAACAGCTAACAAAATTAATCTGTGTTCTCCTACAGTCCTGTTTCCATTGTATCTTTCTTTGTTTCTCTGTTCTGCTCATTCCATTGTTGCTTAAAGATACAGGGGTAGGTCTTCTCTGGTATGGTACATAGAAAAATTTACAGAAACTGTAAATTGAAAAACAGATCTTAACTTTCTTACTTGCAGTGATAGAAGTGACAGGTGAGTCACCACTGCTCATGTCACTCTGGTTTACCATATAGATTTTAAATTGCAACTTTAATTGCTGGTCTAGCCTTTTCCAGAATAGATTAATATGCTGATAAAACACAATTTACAACAAAATATCCCAAGATTGTAAGCGAGTCAAAAAAACCCCATTCCTAAACTGTAAAGAGAAAGACAGAGAGAGATCTTCTAGCAAAACAAAAGCATTTATGATATTTGGAAGTGCTTGAACTTACATAGGGAATGAAGCAGCATACAGGAAATGTGCTGAATCGCCCACTGTCCCTTAATTTGCCACTATATAAAAGGTCTTTGCCCAGACTCTGTGGTGTCTTCATTTTACAGGCAAGCAATTAGCTGAAAGGAAAACTGTAAAGCATGTCTTTCCCATTCCACCTTTGTACATTACTATATATTCAGGCTGATAGAAAGAACCTGACTCAGAATAATTCATTAGGGTTTTAAGGGTTATATAGCACAGTCATACTGTTAACAAGTGAGCAAATCAATACAGTGAGAAATGCTAAACAGTATGGGTAGGGGGAGTTATATATGGTGATTTACTAGAAAGTTCTAATACATGATTTTTAAAATCCGAACTCCAACAAACACTGACATGTTACACTACTTCATTATAAATACAAGTTAATTTTTTCTTCAATCAACCTGTAAAAATAACAACTGCACACCACTAATTTGCCATTAGCAATGGTGTCCTTCCTTAGCATGGTGTTAGTCCACCTTTCTGCCTCCATGTTACCTCCTCAACAACTGTGCTGGCTCCTGAATTTTGCTCAGAGTACAGAGAAAATGAAAGTGGAGCAGTACATGGAAGAACACCATTGACTGTTATTCACTCCAACTTCCACAGTTATATGAATAAATGCTGTGCAGCTAATAAACTGCAAATTGTCTGTGGTGGTAAATGAGGAAAGCTGCAATTCAGCTAAACCGGGGTTCACATTCCTGAATTAGTTTTTTGGGTGGTGGGATAAGGAGTACAGGGAAGTCTTATTCCAAGCCTCAACAGTAAGACATCTTTACTGTTTATTTTATCAGGAATAGGTTTGGAATTACACCAAGTAGCTATGATTTTAATACTTTATTAATGATGTTGGATATACCTCTCACTATTGTGAGAAATGCATTAAGTTCTATGCATTTTGCTTTTACCTTTTAAGCTCTTTAATATCCACTTAAGAATTAAGCTGTAACTTCCACAAGTCCACCTTAATTATTCATAAAGAAAGAGAAAATAAAAGAGCTCTTATTCCCAGAAGTAAGAGGGGTGGGAGCACACTCATAAGTGAAATTCATTTTAGTTTTGACACTTCAAAAATGGCAAGTTTAACGTAACACTTAGCAGAGGTTAATGCTGTCATTGGAATGAGCTGATGAAGTCAGCTACGCACTATAAACACTACATTCAGTGTTTGCAAATGAAATTCCCTGGTAAAATACAAAGAAACCAAAAGACTTCTTAAGATGGTCACATTTAAATTTCTCAGTTGGGAAAAAAACTAAGGTTAAGTTGGGAGTAGGGTTCTTGCTATTTTTCAATATCGTCCAAGCTCCCCCCACTCCCCTTTCTGTTCTTATTACAAGTCCAAACAATTAGTACGATAGAATTTATCTCAATCTGCTTCATATGTTTTAAGCCAAACAGTATGTTCAAAAGATTAAATAAAACCAAACTTTTTTCATTGATATATTAATGGCATTCCACCCCTTAGTTAATTTATGTAGTAGACAGGTTTATAAGTGCTAAGCTAGCATCATGTTTTACAACAATAATTTTTATAAAATCTCACAGAAGTGGGCAGTAAATTTAAGTGCTTTTTAACAGCTGTCTTCAAAGGCCATCACCCCCTATCAGATATTCAATAAATTCTCTGTTGCAATAGTGAGTGCTGACATCATGCCAAAGACTATTTTAATTGTTCAGTTTGGATATTAAATGCCAGGTGAATATTTATTTTGTTTATTTTCATTACAGCTTTTAGCCTTGTTACTGAAGTTATTTAATTTATTAGCTAAACCGTAGATTATTAATAGACACAAACTCTAAGACTGGTCCTGTTTTTAGGAGAAATAAAGTCAAAGGAGCTGCTCAGTTACATAAACTACAGCATCTATATCAGTACATGTAGACTCAGAATATTAGGCAGTTACTCCACATATTTTTATGATTCTTATGAGTAAAACATAAGGAGGACTTAGTAATGCCAAGCCATAGAGGATACTGCACTAAAAATTTCCAATAGCCCGTGATGCTCCATGGTGCAGTGCTGTAGGACCCAACATTCTGCTTTCAATCCTAGCCTACAAGAAGGTTCCTGAATCCTGAAAGTGTGGTGAGCAAGGGCAGCAGTCAGATATTCCAGGTAATCTCATAGCTCATCAACCCTGAGCTTTCTGCCTAGGAGATTGCTCATAAACATCATTTAGGCAGGCTTCTACATTTACTAAACTTGTAAAGAAACATCAAATTAATACTTGGTTGTTGCAGTGGTTCTTAGCATAGTTGGCAACTAGTGCGTCCCATATACTCATCTCCATGAGAAGAAATCTTTTCTTTCCTTCTTGCACTTCTCAAAGTTAAGAACAACTGCACGTCTTATCTTGGGGGTATATTTGTCACAATTACGTAAAAGATATGTACTACAGTATGTGCCTTTTCTTCCTCATTTTAGCTTCCTTCTCTACTGCAAAGTAATAGGTCTGACTGCTTAGTGTGCTAAAAGAGTCATATTTCAGCAACACCTCAGGCTGTGTCTGAACAGCAGGTTTTTCCTCTATTCTTCTATTGAAATTAAGTGCAATGGTTTGCTTTGTTCAAAATATTTTTTGTCTGGTTTTGCCTTTGTTTTCATCACTCCATACTAGAACTTCTGTGCCATGAAACCTAAATAAGGACATTACCACCTCAATGAGATTCTGCCAACCACAGCAGGGACCACAGCACAGCAACTAATTGTGCTTCCTCAGTCAGAGCCAGTGTTACTCAAGGACCCCTTTAAACTGATGTTCTTTCTCTTTCCCTTTGGCAGAAAAAGTTTCCCCTCACCTGGAAATACTCAGTGACAACAGAAATAGCTCTTGCCTGCCTTTGGTTTTGGTTTGAGTGTGCTGTTTTATTATAGTGTATATCTAAGTACAAAAGAGTAAATTGTAGAAAAAGATGGCGTGCAAGGTGCAGCCGACTGATAGCAGAATAATGGTATCTAATCACTTTAATCATGTTTGAGTAGCTAGAAGCATTCAAGCTCACTTGAACCAATAGCAGGTCAGGTGTCTGCTTCCCCCTTGTTGCATGGAGGAACAGTCTGGAAGGGTTGTGAGAGCTTTGCTTGGTCTGGCAGAAGGGAGGAGTTCTGACATGAACACTGAAACCCTTACTCTTCTCTGGGATTAATGGTGCAGGAGAAGAGAGGCTTTTTCCAGATAACTAAACTAACAGCCTGTTGGGCTTAAATGCAGGTTATCAGGTGTATCTCCATCTGAATGCAAGTGCTGTAACCCATCACTTGACTTACTGCTTCCATATAAATTCTGAAGCTTCTCCAGACCTTGAAGCTATACTGTAATTCAAGCAATCACCTTTACTTTCTTCTTCCAGGAACTGCAGATTGGTGTTAAATGTTTTTTAGGAGGTTTAAAAATGTATTTCTGGGTATTTTCACTTCATTATTCACCAGTTTTGGCAGGAATAACAAATGGAAATGTTAAATATTGGAAAATATTCTACTGTTGTGAAATATCCAGGCCAGGGAATTTGGGAAGAATATGAACCTTCTGAAAGGTTATCCAAATCAAAGCCAGTCTTACAAATATGTTTTTTGACATGTCTAGAGGCAAAATTACATGAAAGCATCAACATACAATATAGCATGTTCTGTGACTTTTAAAGTATCTATCCATGGCCCAATGAACAAAGAAAGCCAGCACAGGGTGTTTGCTGTTGCTATTTCAAAGGGCAAAAAGTAGTTACAGTCCATCCTGAATGAACTGTACCTACTGGGGTGTAGTTGAGCAGTGTAAGCAGGTGCTCCACAGCTAATGATATCTTTTGAAATGTCTTTTACACTATGAAGTATGATTAAATAACTATGATTAAGTTTGGTGGTGTCACTTTTCATTAAATGTAGGCAAGATCATAGAGTTCTCTGTGAAAGCAAGTTTGGTTTGCTTTACAATCTTTTTAATAAATGACTGGTTTTATGTTCCTCTTTCTTTCTTGGTGCTGCCTCCAGAGTTGAGACCTGTTCCAATGAAAATAGTGAGCTGCGTAAGAAGGTTGAAGTGCTGGAGAATACTAACAGGTAAGGTATGAAGGGTGTAAACCAGAACTTGAGCATAATATTACAGTGAAAAGAGAAAATGTGGTTTTTAAGAGATCAATTGAAATGTGAACAATAGCGGTATCTGATGTGGTTAATGTCAATGAAGGATGAGGAAGACCAGTTATTGTGATGGAGGCTTTGATGTCATGTCTTAAGCTGTTTCCTTAGCCTGTATTGCACTTGAGAAACCTTTTAGATTTCTTCCACTGCCCAGGGAAACATTATTAGTGATATACAACAAACAGAAAACAACAGCCCTACTCTCCAAATAGTCTTTATTTAGTACTTTTACAGGAGAGCTTGACCTGGAACATAGCACTTCCAGAAATTACAGTGCTGAAGCTCAAGGGTCATCATTAATTCTTTCTGGACTACTAAATGTTAGTGCAATTGTTGCGCACCATTCTAACCAACTCACATGCCAGAACTTCTTTCAGTTGGAGGAGGAGAATGAACTCCTTTCTTCATTTCTGAAGAAATGGGTAACTCAGCGGTGGCTTTCTCAAAGGACACATGGCAGAAAATTCTGAATAGCTGAGCTTTTAATCAGATGTTAGCCAAGAGTGAAGCCTCAGTCGTGACTTATGCTTGTTGTGTTCTCTAATGATGGCAAATTCCAATTAGTAGGTACTAGATAAAGCCCACTGTTAACACCTTCTAGTTACAGGCATTTGTAATGATGGTTGAATATTACTGTTGAACATGATGGTGGCACTGAAGTGTGGGAGGAGGCCTGGTTTTGAAGATAAGATCCATGATCATAGAAAACGGCCCTAGAGCTTGTCTTGCAGCTAGTGTATTGCTAATTGAGTGGCATGTGTTGTTTCTAATCTCCGGATCCAATCTCTAATTTCATGGAGCCAGACCCTCTAGCTCTGAAATTTGCTGGGAGAGTATCTCCCACACACTGCTCATGCATAAAGACATCTGCTGCTTATTTGAAGAGAGCCAAGCCATTTCTATGCTGCTTGTATCTTCCTCCAGGGTTTTACATAAAAGAACCAGGAGTTGTTCTGTAGGTGTGGAATAGGGTTTTCTCTCCCAGTATTTGTCTCAGGAGGTGCTGAAGCCTAGAGCTGTTTCCAGTTCAGCTGAATTTGGCCAGCTGTTTTAATCTCTGAGTTGTGGATGTGGTTGTGAGAACAGCTTTCTTGATATTGTCCATCCTTTTGGACAGGACCTTTAGCATCTTCTCTATTATTTCGTGATCTTTATTCTCTCACATGAAATGCTCTACAAATATTTAGCTAAGTGATACTGTCTCAAAGTTCTTTATCCTTTGGGCATGTGGAATGGTTTGCATTGTTTTCTTGCCTCTGCAATAGCATTGATACTGATTTGTAATCTCCAGCAGCGAAGCAGATCTTCCTGACCCTCTGCACAGAAATTCTTATAATTAATGGAGATGTTATTTTGGCTCTTTAGATAGAAATTGTCTCTACAATCTGTTAATGCTTCAAATTGAAGTACTGATAAATCTGTGAAAGTGCCTGCTCTCACGAAGCCTGCATTATGTAACATACCACATTATGGGTACTTTTTTCAGGTTAACCCCAGAGCCACTTCTCTTATTCAGTGTATAATTGTGCAACTGCATAATTCAGAGAATGGTTCCAGGCCCTTGTTTAATGTATGCTATCCACTTCCGACAGTGAATTCAAAATGTCCAGTTTCCTTATTGGTATTTGCACAGATGCTTGATGGGGCATCCAGAAACTGTTCAAATATTTCAGAACTTGTCTTCACAACATCCTATAACTGGTACTTTCATCGCCTATGTACAGTCAGGAATCAAAATTCAAAGCAGTGATGATCAAAGTTATGCAGTATTGATTTATTCTTGCATGCCCAGATTTATATGTTTATTTCTCAAAGTACCTAGCACGCAGTCATACACACATGTATGTTATTTGATATGCTCAAAGCACAGCCCCAATTGACTTTAGCTGCAACTTTGACGGTTCAATGCAGCAAAAAATTAAGACGTCATTGAAGGTATTATCTAAAAGTAGATCTACAAACATTAGAGCTGTTATTTTGTCACGAAAAATTGTAAGAGTGGAAGAAAAGCAACAGGAAAATAAGAAAGAGTTCATGCATTCAAGCGTAGATGAAGACAAAGTTGGGTTTTTTTACCTTGTTAGAAAATTGGGTTATAGCTGCTTACCTTAAAAGTTCATGCCCGTGTATGTTCTGTAAGTCAGTTTCATGTTCTTATAGTCTGGCTGGAGCTGAAATGAACTGAGGGGCAATTTCCAAAACATAAAATGATTGAAAAGCAGAGTTTCCTTTCAGTATGTGCAATCAGTTTTTTAGAGGATGTTATTCCATATATATAGTACACATTTTCACAGATACATACCTAAGACTTCAGGGAAACCCTGCTTACATTTCAAAATCTGTCTCCAAACCATGGAAACAGTAGAATTTCTGGTAAAAAGTTCCTACATTATTATCAGTAATATGAAAAAAATTTAGAACAGTCTTCCCTCAGAGCCTGCCTTAGCCTGAAATTCTGGCTCTGAAAAGATGTATTGTAAAAGGTGCAAGTGTGGTAAAAAAATTTGCATCCAGAAACACCTCCCTTGACATTTGTGCATCTTAAAAGGCAAAGCAGGAGGCTGGGGATCAAGATGCAGGGGAGTTTTTAATTCTCATTACCCTTGCGTGGGTGACTGCAGCATTTTTGGCATCTTTAGTATTAGAACACTAGCATATGTTTCCTCTCCTAATTTATGTGACTCAGTCCCTTAAAAGAAACTCATCCAAGTTCTTTTCTAGTCAGTTTTCTCAAAACCAAGGAAGCACATCGTTACATGCATATCTGTTATGTCTTGTAACCACAAGTGAGCCACTCTCATTGGTTCAGAGTTTCATCTAAACACGTGGGGCACCCCTGTCTTAGAAAGCAAAGGATGTGAGAAGAATCTAGCACCAAGAGTTTCACTGATTTGTCCCAGTCACCAAGAAGGCTTGATCCACTCATGTTTTGGCACTGAGCCTGAAGGCAGAAACTGCCAGTGATCTAGGGGGTTGAATATGGTCTCTGGCACCAGTGTTGTCTAGCTGGGAGCCATGGCAATTTGGGTTTAAAGGCAGTATTGAAACATCTGGTACTGTATATGACATACAAGAAGAACTTCTGCTTTTCAGTTCTGTTGAATCTGTATTTATAAATACATCGATGATCGCTTTTCCTGGAGAAATAATAGATACAGGATCCAGTCGGCATATGGGTGAGAGTGTCGCACATGGATAGTGCATGCAAGTAGCTGCTAAAGTTGTTCCACTGGAGTAATCTCTAGCAAATTGTGTAGATCACCACTCTGACAGGCACCTTAAAGGCAATGGCTTTATAAATACAATTGGGATGTTCTTCCATTTCTCATGCTTCTGTTCAAGCTATTGTTATAACTCCCAGTCATCTAAAGATCAAGTTGTCTATCAGTCTGACCCACCAAAGGCTTATCAGCACCAAAAATGCCAGACTTCACTGATTTGTTTGTCTGTTCCTTTATTTGAGGCTGGTAAAGTCATTTTACCAATTTATTTTCAAGGAGTGAACGATCTGGATTTAAGTTGCAATGAGATCTCTTGCACTTCATTTCAAACCACTCTTATAATAGTTGACAAAGCATGGCAGCCCTGGAGCAACTTCTGGGTTTCAAAGCAGCAGGATCATGGTTTTTTATACTGAAACATCTTTGATGGAAAATTGCTGATTTTTTTTTTTTTCCTCTGTAATTCAAATAAGGAAAATTTTTTTTTTTTTTTTTGTTTGTTTGTTTGGTTGGTTGGTTTTTTTCCTGCTTTGAAGTATTCTGGTCTTTCAGTGAAAACTTTACTTTGGGATTTGCTCTCTTTCCTACAAATAAGACAGGCAGAGAAGGAATCTGTGTATAGAGTTGGAAGGCAGAATAATCTGTCTCTCCCCTTATGAAAATTGGGTTTTCTTTCTCACAAAGTAGATACATTCTCTGAAAAATCTTAATCAAAATAAGCAGTGTTTGGTGTCCTCTAGCAGCTGTCTGTCTGTGTTTTTGTTTGTTTATATTGATGTTGGATTTTAAACACTGACTTAAGAAAGTCATGTTCCAGGTGGCCATGTCCTGTACCGACTATTTTTCTGTCCTTAATCAAAGTGTCACTGGAAGCAAAGGAGAAGCCTTGACTTGTTCCTTACTTTGGCAGTGAAAGGGGCTCTTCTGAAGATGAATATGTCAATGTGCACATAAAAACAAGACATCACAGGCAGAGTGAATTTTGCTGGCAGGGTGTGGAAGGGAGAGCAGGAGTCTTCAGTCACTTTTCAGCTTTCCTATGAGGTGCTTCCATTGGCAGAGAAAAGCGTGAAAGCAGGTTCACACCTCCTACCGAGGTGACCCTCTAATTGAATATCACTGAGAAATGTGTCAGACACAGTGAAAATAATCCTAGTGGGTGCAAAGCCCCTTATACACGCTGCCTTGGGATTGCATTTTCTCCTGGTAGGACTTAGCCATAGGCAGTGTGTTTCACTAAAAGCAGTAGTGGCCTTCCTGCTGCTATTTAGAAGCATCTTAATTTAACATAAATCCCTGTTCTACAGAGCAGAGAGCTGCTCTTTTTCCCTTTCTTAGTTCAAATAATTCCTGCAGCCATCCAGTAACAATGAAGGCATCCTTTGCATGAGAAAGGAGGTCTTTTGACCTCAGAATCCAGTCTTCCACTGTTCCAGATTCAAATAGAGAATAAAAGCACCGAGGAGTGGCAAGGTAAACTGGTATCATCTCTGAACAAACA
The DNA here is from genome assembly GCA_034783455.1 of Micropsitta finschii. Classification (NCBI taxonomy): domain Eukaryota; kingdom Metazoa; phylum Chordata; class Aves; order Psittaciformes; family Psittacidae; genus Micropsitta; species Micropsitta finschii. The sequence goes on along the minus strand of JAVHNF010016800.1, from coordinate 7,224 downwards.
AACTTGTTTCTTGCTCTTGCCTTGGCTCTTTCTCTTAGTTTGAAAATTAACCTGTAGCCTGTCACCTCCCAATACAGTGTCCTTGTCTGCTGAGAAGACAGTAGCTCTAACAGATAAATGACTTGGGAGAGAAAGACATTTTATATGAAGATAATTGGTACATAAGGTAGGGGATGAATCTTCCTCTCTGTATAGGACACCTCAGAATACCTGCCTAATTATGCTTTCCAAAAAGTGAGTCTTTTGGAATCAGATTTCTGGGCCCAGTCTGCCCAGCAGGTTTTTAAATTGGTCACAAAAAGGCAGAGATGAGAAAAATGAGGAGAATTGCCTCTTCTCTGTTCATTTCCTCACCAGCCATTAGCTGTTTTCTCACTGACGCCTCCACAAAAAGTGGCAAGAAGGATCAGCATTTCAAGGCTGATGCCAGCCCCCGAGCTGGGGAGGAGAAGTGCTCTTGCCTTCTCACTCTGCAGAGCTGTTCTGTGTTAAGCCCAGTGACTAAGGCCTGAAATTGGTGCAAGATTTAGTCTTCTAAAATAGCACAGAAATTGCGGGGTTAAAAAGGCATTGCTCTCTACCATAGCTGGTGACATATGGTGTGAATAGTGTATGCAGTATGTTCTGTGCCAGAAAATGATATATACCATGTACTGAAGTCTTTGTGAGCCCAATGCTTTGTAGTGGATAATAGAAGGAACTGGGGAAAGATACAGCAGAGAGCAGGGAATTAGGATGGTCTCATTTACGTGATGGACAGTGTTTTCATCTCTTAATTTGCCTGTGGTCTCCCTAATAGTGAATAAAGGACTGAATTAGACGAATCACTTTCTGTTTTTAAATACTGAGTTGCAGAATAAACCATCCTCTCAAGAGCATGAAAGACATCCTTCCTTAATAAGTTGAGAAGGATCTGCTGGCCCAGATAAATGTGTGCTGTGAGCATGCCTTGTGCTCATTTCAGAATGCATTCCTGAAGTCCTTGAATTCATTAAACCCTAATTAGCAGTGAGCATTGATGATAAAAAAAAAAAAAACTTATAATAGGCAGACCAGTGTATATTGAGCTGTGAAGGCACCTCTGGGTCTGTCCTACAATTAGCTTTTAGCCAGTTTGATCTTAAAATAATCCTTCTATTTTCTGTGACATCCTGACCTTGCCTCTTGCTTTAGCATTTGACGTCACAGCCTTCAAAGCTGTTGCCTGGAGTTTTGTGGGGGTTATCCTCTGCAATAGATTGTGAGACTACAGTAGGAGTGAAAAGTAAAGTTGGAAACAAACAGCAAATGTAACACTGGCACAAAACTGTACTATATTTCTGTTGAGGACAGGCATTTGAGTTACTCCTCATCTGTTAAAAAGCTTTAATGAAAACTGCTGTGAAAACCATATATTAATCATACTTTGAGATCATTCGCACTTAAATGACTAGTACCCTGACTATAGTAATTGATGATACAGCAGAAGAAAATCAGCCAGAAAGACAGAAGAATATCCTCCTGGTCTGGGACTGTTGATTCCAATCACAAGAGAATTGCCATTGTGGTTGGGACCTCTGAAAGACACAGTCAGAGTAGCCACTTGAAGCATCTGTGATTTTTGTCAACTACTGAAGGATTTAGGAACTAGCAATAAAGTGATTTATTTATAAAAGAATTTGAAAAATGGAGTCTGTGCCTATGCCTGACTTTAAGACCTTCCCTTTGAAAATGGTCCAGCATGTAGACCACTGTTCATCAGGCATTCAGAAAAATGAGGTAGCCATATACTCTACCACCAGTTACTGCAGTTATAAACTTGCTAGTGCATCTTTCTAAATAATGGTGGAACTCCTGCTGAGTTCATGACGTAGAAACAGGTTGTCTGTGCATCTAGTCACTTGCATGTAGAGCAGCTTCAGTTGTTCATATGCTTACCAGAATAATTTCCTGTAGAAACACTGAAAACACAGTTTTTATTTATAAGAGCTTTCTGAAAGTGTTAAAGTAGCAATAAAGTTCAGGGGTGTCAGCTGGGGGAAAGCTGAAAGATCTTTTTGAAAATCCCAGTGTTACTACATGTAAAAACTTCATAAAAATAAAAATATTCCTTGCTACTTACTTCCAGGAGTGGGCTTTAACTATCTGTACCTTATCGTACATGCTCTATTATTCCACAAGTGTGGAATGTGAAGCAAAAAACTATTTAACCAGCAAGTAGACCAGTGTGTTTGATGCTTGTCTGTTGTCTTTGCTTTCCAGAACACTTCTGCAGCAGTTGCAGAGACTTCAAGCCATGGTTGCTGGAAAAGTGTCCCGTTCATGTAAGGCAGCTAGCACACAGACAGGGACCTGTCTTATGGTGAGTTTCGCTAAAGCTGGGAACTGCGGGGGAATGAGAATCTTATTACAGTGCTCAGAGTCACATCCCTTCTTCTACAAAGCCCCTCACTTGCAAATTCTCAGTTTGGAAAACTTCTTTTCATAAATTGACAATTAGTTTTGAGATGGGGAGACTCCTGACTGATGAAGATTAACAGTTGTGGGAGGGCATTAGGTCTGGAGGAGAGTGAACCTGTGCTTTTGGTTAGGTGCTGCAGTGATGAAAGAAGCACTGCTGCTCTGAGTGACCTGTTTTATATTTTCCTACAATATTGTAATGCTAGAAATGTCTAGGGTTGTAAAATGAAAACAAGGGTGACCTATGATGCTTGGTTCTTTTGATACCAGTAAAAATAAACATAAGAAAATTTTGATTGTCCAAATAAAAATATGACCAAAGCTGCAAATCTGCCTCTGTCGTATTTCAATAGTAGTAGTCAGGACGGGAAGACTCTTAGAATAAAACTTTCCCCTTTTCTCTCCTGATACTCATTCAGCAAGTTCCATTTATACTAATGCTATAAATTGATGGAAGATATTTTTCTAGTCATGTAGCCTCTCTTGTCACTTTTAAGCAGGACTCAGGCCAGTGGTAGGAATAACCTTGGAAATTCCTGACAGTATGTGTGAAACATACATGGTGGCTGTTTCTGCTTTTCAACTTTGTGAGTAAATAAGGCGACAGGCCAAAATGGTGGCAGACATTAAAAGTAAACTCCGGTGTTGAAATCTCCCCTTTGAAACACTGGATTGTTATTGTATATGTGCCTTTGCTAACAGACACTGAATGTAGTAATGAAAATAGCCTCAAATTATTTGTTTTGGAAAAATTTCAGAGCTATGTTGTGTTTATTTTTAGTTTTGATGTTCACGTGTGGGTCAAGAGCTAGTGCAATTACCTCTTCTGCATCCTCCCTTTGCCAGATGGTGGTGCTGTGCTTTGCAGTAGTTTTTGGCAGCTTTTCTCAGAGCTATGGGCCATATCCTTCTGCTACAAAGATGGTGTTGCCCAGCCAGCATTCCTCACCAGAGTCCTACACAGACTCCATTGGTAAGTAACAGCTATCCCAGTCTTGCTTCTTTCTTGTGTTTTGGCACTTGTTTTACACCCCCATACCTAACTTCCTCCTCAAACACCTCTTGCTTTTCTGCTCATTAATTTGTCATACCTGTGTTTTTCAAAGAAGGATAGTTTGACAAGCTATGCTGATGGCAGCAGACTTCATAAACATAGGCAAAGCCCACTAGCCTGCTTGGTAATTCTGTGTAAAGCAGTTTTGTTTCTATTTGTGGAACTGAAGCTAGTAGTGTGTAAAAGGTAGAAGGATTTCTACTTGGGAGCAAATATTTACACTGTTAAAATGTGCAGCTGGTATCAGCTGGGATTCCTTTGCCAGTGTCAAGAAAGAGTGTATTCATCAGGGACTGTAGTGACAGGATAAGGGGTAATGGGTTAAAACTTAAACAGGGGAAGTTTAGATTGGATATAAGGAAGAAATTCTTTACTGTGAGGGTGCTGAGGCACTG
>JAVHNF010016791.1:0-13346 GCA_034783455.1 Micropsitta finschii | reverse complement strand
TCTTATGAATGAGTCAACCGGATCGTGAAGATCTTACTTTATAGAAGCTGCGGAACCAAACCTGGAGTTGATCTGCTCATCCCTACTCAGCAGTTCAGTGAGGACATCAGTTACATTTTAACCCTTGCGTGGCACTTTGAATTCCCCTCTTTCTTTAAAGTGAATTCGGTCTGCTTTCTCACATTTTTAGCTTTGCAGAGGATGTTTGGTATAAAATGCAGGCAATTCCTCCCTATTACACTTCCTTAAGCTAGGTGGGGCTTTTAACAAGGCAAATTCTCTGCTGGCAGCAGTATTATCAGCCAGACCTTGGGCACTTGGACTCTTCCAGGACTGCTGTAGCTGATCTTGGCCAATTCCATGTACAGTTGGATATGCAATGGATCGGTCTGGGCAGCACCACAGGAAGAACTGTTTGGGATGGAGCTGCCTCAGGCTCCTTTCTCTCTGCCCCTGGCCACCTTCTCTCAGATGCTGCAGGAGTCTCAGCCTCCTGGGTACTTCAGCTGATCCTGAGCTTCTCCCAGTGTCTGTGAAAATGATCCATAAGACTGCAAAGGTCTCTAGCAGAGATAACAACAACAACAATACCAGTGCTTTATAAGCCTAAAAATATTACAGATCCAAACAGAAATCAGTATACCTTTCTCTGCTTGCTCTCACCATTGTGGAATGTTTTTCAGGAATTCGGCTAGTGTCTTTTTGTGGTCCAAACTCACCTTCTCAGAACTATAGTCCTTCAGCCTCTCTTCTGCACCATGGATCCTTGACCTCATCTAGACTCTCAGACATATCTTTTCCTCCAGATTTCAATGATTGCTGTTCCTTCTGTGTGATTCCCCTTTCCATAAATCTCCCTTGAGTTTCTGAGGCCAATGACAAGTGCTAACACCTGATCTCTAGGTCTTTCCTGAAGGAACTGCACAATTACAAAGCCCAGCTGTCTGCAGAAAAGCCAGAGGAAATTAGTTCTCCTTCCTTCAGCCAGCCAACTTGATATAGCTGTCCCATTTGTATAGCTGCCATTAGTGTGCCTTCAGTCTCTTCTCCTGGAGCATTTCTGTATGCAGCTCTAGCAGTGCAAAGCTGACTGAGGTACGTAACAATTTAATAAAACCCAGCCAGGTTTCTCAAGTTTGTGCATTAATTTCCCATCTTATTGTACTTACGAATGAATACACTTTTGTTTTGCTTCCAGCACCAGTGTTGGTGTGGACATAGTGAGCAATTGCTCTGATCACTCTCCTGTTGATGCCCTGTGATTGTGAGAGATGTGGTGGTGAAATGCATTGTGCTTTTGTCATTTATGCCCAACCTTGTTTTATTTTTTTCTATAGACTCATCTATTTGAGATAGTATTTTAAATCCTCTTTAATGAATAGACTGAAGGCATGCACTTGTCCTGTTTGAGTTGATGGGTTAGGTTTCACTTGTTTCAGTGGAAACAGAATAGGATACTCATCAAAGCCTCAAGCTCTGTTTACGTAGGAAGAAGAATCGGATTTGGCCCAAAATAAGAGATGGGAAAGACTCGCTATATCGTTAAGTCCCTACTATTACATATGCTAGTGGTGTAATTAATCTAATTTAGAATGCCTTGAATAATGGGACTATTGCCATCTCTCTTAGGACATGGTTCTGCCATCTAACAATCATATTGGCAGGAAGCCACTGCCTGATGTTCGAACAAATGGTTTGTCTTTGCTTGATTAAGACTCACTAAAGATGAGTGTAGCCTCCAGAAATATGTTGTTTCCAAAGCTTTGAAAACAAGGGAAGAAGAGCTGTTATTCAATACAGAACCTGCCAGATGTCTGAAGAGGCTAAGGAATTCCTAAGCCTCTGTTTACAAAATCCTCTCTCCTCCTCCCATGAATGCTTAAATTACCAATCACTGCTACCATCCTATGTTTAGGGTGAAATTTCCTTAACCAACTCCACTTCCAAAATTAAATTGGAAAGAGAAACAAACATTTTAATTACTTTTATTTTCCCTCTTCCTGAAGGGCTTGCACAAATTAACCCTTGTCCTCCACAATTACAATTAAACTCTTCAACAGAATTGTTTCTTCCTTTGGTCCCAGTCATGCCCTGGAGATGCTGAAGTGATTCCCTGCTTGAGGCCATGTGAAGGTTTGCTGTGCAGGGCAACTGCCTGCTGCATCCTTGCAAGCACTGGAGATGGCTGATGCTGCTGCATGGAGAATTTCCCTTTCCAGGACAGCCCCCAGGCAGCGGTGACCCAAAGTGCATTCCAATAAAGCAGTACTGTTAAGGAAAAGGGGCAGAAACCTAATGCCAGTGCCTACACTGAGAAACTGAGTTCATGGAGTCTGTGGACCAGCATCACATACTCTCTTCTGCCTTTATTTAACCAGTTCTTTCTAAACTATGATCTACATCAGTGTCAGCCTGCATTGACTGGACTCTCTTGGAGCTGGTACTCTGCATGGTGCTGGAGATATTAAGCTGATTTCCTTCCATGGAGGGAGGGGAACCAGAAAGCAGCACTTCAAAAAAGCTCCCTCCTCATGAAGTCTCTGAAGGGAATGAGAGCCCATTTTCTTAATTACATGTTCATTAGTATGTTTAGTGCTCTCCTCCCTCTCTTCCCCCAGCCCTGCCACCTGGGAGTTCCTACTATGTTACTGGAAAGCCACAGAGGTTTATTTAAATACCACATAGTCAGATTGGAATGAAAAGCTGTGAAGCTTCCCCTCTTTAATACTTTTTGAAATTATTTATGGGCTATGCTTCTTGCCTATGTAGAAGGTGCCTTCTGAGATTCCTGCAAGTCAATGCAGAAATAGCTGTTTGAATTGAGCAATAATTAGAAGCATATGGAGCAAAGCAAAGCATCAGAGAAATCCCATTCTGCTAAAGAAACACTGCTGTCTGAAATAGATTTCCGCTGCATGCAACGTTTTCTCATATGGGCTGAAAAGAAATAACATCATGTGTCTGGTTTGCACCTACCAAAGCTGGGAAATTCAAAGTAACATCTGTAATTCTGCTCTGCATTCAGTCTAATACTGCAGCCCCTGCGTCTGCCTGGGCCACAGTTACAATTTTCCTTTGCTAGACCTCAGAACAGCTTCTTTTGGTGAATGTGTGTATATTTGTATTTAATTCTTTTCATTTTTAAGGGTTTAAAATGCTGAGGAAATGTTTGTGACTTCAGACATGGTCATGATCTTTTGTAATCCCCAGGCTCAGTCTGGGGAAGGTACTCTGAGCTCTCAAATCCCAATTTGCTGCCAAATTCTTATGTGCTTGATGTGGTAGATTGTTTCACTCCTGACTTCTAAAAATAGCAGGTCCTGCTCTCCTTGCTCCCACAGATCATCCCTTTGAGTTTAGAGATAACTGAAAACTCTCAGCTCCTCAAGGGGAGACATACAGCATCCAAGCTCAAATTTTAACTCTCATTGCTTTGCTTACACAAGTGCAACTGGATGCAGTTTGCTGTAGAGCTTTTGTTGAACCATGTTGTTGGTGTGAGATGATTGCAACTTACTGACCTCATAGCTAGTCATAAAGCCATCTTTTGGTCAGCTGCTACATGTGTAGAGTAAAGCCATGCTTTTAGTGATGAACTTGTTCATGTTCATACTCTAATGTCATGGAGTATCCACCAGCCATTTTAAAAAGCAACAGTGTTTTATAATTACAAAAATATAAAGCATCTCTGAAAACATAAATATTGTAGGACTCCAAAGCGCTCAAATCTTGTGCTACTCCAGAGTGTTTACAAACAGGTTTGAGTGTTTTGCCTGGAGCTGAACTCACTCCTAGACAAAGAGCCTGATTTTGAAGGAAATCATAAACGTTTGCAGGATGCTGTTCTCTGCCTGATGTAAGCGAGCAGCCTGCACTGAGCTCGGTGAGGCTGCGGCGTGCTCAGGGGAGTTGCACAAGTCAGGCAGGGGCTGGTCTCACCGGTGAAGCGAGGAGCGAGCGTCACCGCCAGACCTGCGGTGTAGGAAGTGATGCTGGGCATGCAATAGGTGGCATTCCTCTGTTTGACCCTGCCTCCCAGCCCCGTGCAGCTGTAGGTGCAGGGTTTTGCCTGGGGTGTGAAAACTGAAATTCCAGCTGCTGATAGCACAAGCAGAGATGTTAATGCCGGTGTCTTTGCCGAGCTCCTAGTGGTTTATTTTCGTAAAGGCTGCTGCGGGTGTGGGGGGAATAATATAGGAAAATGACCTAACTAAAACAATGACTTTCTGGGCAAAAAAACCCAGGTCCTCTGATAGCATGTTAGAAACTGCACCACATGGTGTGTTTGCAATGGTGAAGGAGTGGAGATCCTGGAAACTGCAAATGGACATTGATAGTGTTATTTTAAGGTCGGTGATCCATGGGTGTCTGTGTGGTGCTTTAAATTAGTTTTACCTGAATTTGGATTACAGCCCCATCACTGGGTGAAGCCAGCATCATGCCAGTGGTCCCTGGTTAGGGAGGCAATAAGCCTCTGAAAATGTGTTGTTGTTATTGTTACAAACCAAGTGCAGTGTGGTCCTTGGTGCTTTCCTAGACACAGCAGTACAGGCATTTTCTGCCCAGTGAGACCTTATTCATGCAGATTCTCATTGTGGTAGAGAAGGGTGTTGACTCATGAAACAGCCTGTGGGAAGTGGGACAGCTGAAGTGGTGAATGTCCCCAGCTCATTCCCCTGCCCTGTGCCTGTTGCCTTCAGGGCAAGGACATCTGGACTCAGCTCCAAGCCATCTTAGTGCTGCCGTTGTGTCACCCACTATGTTAGAGCAGTTCAAACTTCGCTCTGGCTTACTTCCCCTCTTTGGGCTCCAAACTGAGGTGATTCCTGGAGCCTCTTTACTTTTGGCCCAGAGATCCTTATGTGAGGGGCAGCTGCTTGTGGGGGAGCAGCAGGGCAGGGCGAGGTGGTGGGAGCTGCCGCAGCCATCTGATTTTCATCTGTGTGACTCAACGCTCTCTTTGACCACAAGGGTCAGCTCTTTGTGAGTAAAGTCTATAGGCGTTGGTCCCTAGATATTATACAGATATGGTGAATCTGGGCTCTCTGAAGCAACCTGAGCAGCTGAGTAATAGCTACTCACAGCTTCCAGATTTGCTCAACGATTTGGAAGAGAAAGGTTCTATTTTCAAGTATTTCTAAGGCAGCTGTGCTTTAAACATTGAAAAATCTAAAAAAGCATATCTTAAAGCTGTTTGTTTCAGGTTTTGTGGGGGCTTTCTGCTGTTTTTTTAAAGTGAGACTGCCTCTCTCCCCTTAAAATGCTCTCAGACTCTGGGTTCCCACCACCAGGGCCATGGGTGGGGAGGAGACCCAAGGACCCAAGCTGCTTCTGAGCTTCTTCGTCCACCCCAAGGAAGATGCTTGTGAGCTGCAACTGAAGCCAGGCAGCTGGGAGCCAGCACAAGTGGTATTTTGCTAGATGAATTCCCTAGGGTCTGAGGGCTTGATTCCTAACAGGGCCAGTTTTTGTCCATCTTTAAAAATAGTGATCTCAAAGTACGCATTTTTTCCACTATCAAAATCCCTCTTGAAAAGAATTGTTAGTTGAAAACACCAGGAAAATTCAATTTACTGGTAGGATTTGAAGTAATCTCTTTTTCAAACATGATGGAAAATATGACAATTGGGATAGGAGCTCATGTGGAAGCACCATGGGGGAAAACTCAAAATGTACATCATCCCAATTTTTTTTTTTTCTGAAAAACACTTGAAAAAAGACACTTTCATGAATAGGAAGAGGGTATGTGACACTCTCTTCCTATGCATGAGCATACAGTTAAAAGAAAAATCAGGTCCATTTTAAATGCAGAAATGCCAAGTGTTTCTCTCTATAAACAGAAGCAAACCCAAAAGCTGGATAAACCCAAATTGCATAGCTGCCTCCAAGCCCAAGCACCCCCTTGACTGGAGGAGGAATTAGTGGCTTGCATAATCAAGCCTGGGGAGCTCATTTTGTCATGCTCAAAGGGCCACAGTGGTGCAACAGTAGGGGTGGAGGGATCAGCAAGCACCAACAATGAATTCCCTTCCTTTTTCCAATTTAAGGCCTGGGTAGAAGAAATGCAAAGCTCTTCTTTCTTTGCTCTCTTTTTCTTTTTTCCTTCTTTTCTTCAAGGCAGATGAAAAAAGCGAGGCAGTAAAGGAGCCAGGTTGACACCTGTATCTGTGACAGCTCAGGCAAGGGAAATAGTGGGAAAGGATCTGCTGGCAGCCATTTGAAACTGTCCCCTTCCTGACTTGGAGGCTTTGACTGATGGCGCAGCTTTGTGCAGCCATATGGTCGAACATCTTGAAGGGCCAGCAAAGGGGTGCTGGTGCCAGTGCTGGGAAGGGGAACCAAGTCATTATTTGAAACCAGATCTCAGAGAGACAGGAACCATTAGTACAGAGCCCTGCTTCATGCTTCACTGTCCTCTCTGCGCGCAGGCCTCTGCATGGCACCGGGGGGAAGGCAAGAGCTAGCCCTGACCACTGGGGAGCCGTGGTTAGAAGGAAGGGCTTTTTCCTCAGCTCTTAGTACGCACCATGGTCTCTTTACCACGCTGCGCACTAAGCGTTTCTTTCCTCTTTACACGCACTCGGACACACTACCTGGATTTATTCATCCAAACCCAAATTTGGCTTTGTTATAAACTACCATGTTGGTTCTCTCTGCAAAAGAGCCGCTGCAGCAGCAAGAGGACAGGGTTTGTTCAGCCCAGGCTGCAGCTGAGACCAGAGGAGAGCAGAGCTCCCCAGCCATTAATGTAAAGCGGGAGCAGGGCCAGCAAGATAAGAGTTGTAATGACCACTGTGGGTTCCCGCTTACGCTTTTATTACTTGGTACATTACATTTGTTTCCAGCAGAGAAGAGTTTATGTGTGCGTGGCTGCATTGGTTGTGTTGGACCGAGCTCCCTATATGGTTATGTGGATGGACTCCAGGGACAGAGCTGCACTTCCCCTTAATAAGCTCCTCGCACCACATTAAAGATAAAAGGAGAAGGGAAATATTTATATTCTGACAAAGCAGCTCTTCCCTTCAGGCTCTTGTTTTATTTATTAGCTTGCTCTGTCCCTCTTTTGCAGTTTTTTCTCTCTCTTTCAGTGCCTTTGCTCTCTTTTTCTCCTTTATTCACTAATTTCGTCCCTGGGAGACAGTGACAGCAAAAACTTACGAACCCAAGACATCAGATTCAAATTGTGTGATTCCCAGTTGATAACTACAACTCTCCCCCCATCTGCGTTTTTAACACAAAGTAATGATTTATAGTGCTTAAACAATTGAATATAGTACATCTGGTTTACTCCAATTGCTTTGGATGAAGCTGTAGAAATAGGGCAAGTTGGCTTTTTCATGGTTGTTGTTGGTTGTTTGTTTTTTATACAGTGCGACACAGATGCTGAATATCCTCCCTTGTTTGTGTAAGCAGTGAAAACCGCTATCATTCTTGTCTGGAGAAGCCCTTACCGAGGCATGACACAGCTACACTGAGACCTTTCTAACCTCATTCATCAAACACTTCCTTCCCTCTGAGGCCTTATCCCGGGGGACCATTCATTTCCTTCAACTAATATGCCACACGAAAGGAATCTTGGGTAAATTCCTGTGTCTGGGTCTAGCTCGGAATTTGTGTAAAGGCTCAAGAAGGCAGAGGAATGATACAAGTACAGGCAACACATGGTATTCTTGTCCATTCTGCTTCTTTTGCTCTTTCTCAGACATCACAGAAAATCATGTGCTGTCCTACAATGTCAGGGGACAACAGTGTCCATATTACAGCTATTCTTAGAGCTGTATTTTTCTTGCCGCAATCAAGCAGCTTTCTGCTAAAGCGAAGTATCACATTAAAGAGAGTTGGTGCCCAGAAACTTCACCTCACTGACACTGTTATGTTTCTGCCTGTTGTCATAGAATTGCAAAATATCTGCAAAGCCAAGCCTTTACACCACCACGGTGAAGCGGTGTAAGCTGCACACTGCTCAGTGAATGAGTTGCAGCGGGCTGGGGGAGCAGGCTGGATCTTACCATTTAGAATCACCCCCCAAAAAAGCACCACAGCTCTGTTTCCAGACTGATCAGGAAGACAAAAGAATTTGTTAATTGATTTTTCTCCCTCCCATATCAATTAATGAAGCCCATCAAGGGAGATGTGTGCTCTTCTCTCTTAGTTAATTAATCCTTTTCCTTTATCTTCACGAATAATGGCAATAAAGCAATTAGCAAAGGATTTGCAGGGTGTGGAGCAGTGAGAGATTCCTCCAGCCCCTCTGCAGCTCAAGCTGTTCAGCACTGCTGCAATTCCGTCTCTCTCTGAAGGGATTTGTCCCCCACCCTTTGCGGTGTGGCTGCTGAAAGCCCGGCCTCCTCAAGATGTGAACCCCCCAGCTTGCTTTCCTCTAAGGGAGTGTTAACAATTTCGGTGCCAGTCCTTGGCAAAGGCCCCCCTCCGGGACTATGGCACCAGCCTTCAAAAGTGACAGGCACTGGCTGCCCGTGGCACCCCCATCCCCATAGTCCCTGAGCCTGTGTCTCCCAGGGAGGGTGCAACCCCAGCACCACAATGCTGCTAGCACAGCAGTCCCGCTGCCTCCATCTTCTCTCCCAGCCCCGTCCTCCCATCCCAGCCCATACACATGATCTCCCTCCGTGAAAGCCTTCAGTGAGCAGTTCAGGTCTCTCAGCCAGTAGAAAGCTGTAAACCTTGCAGGAGAGGACCTACAGGAGAAGGGAGCTATCCTCTCCACTCTGTAACAGTGAGGTATTGAATGACTTTTGCCATTCTCCCCAGATGTTAGGACTAACCTGAAAAGCTGTCTCCAAACGACCTGACAGGTGCCCTGAAGGTGGATGCCTTTTGTGGAAAGGAGCACAGCTACACAGTGGGGGATGTGCTGGGACAGAGAGCAGTATGTGGGTATGGGATATTGCCACCCTGACAAGGCATCTGTCCCTGTGCTCAGCTGCCCAAGTTGCCCCTTTTCAGCACCACTCCTAGGTGGCTTCCTTTTCCTGGAGCATTCAGGTGAGTCCTGGCACTTTGTCCATGGCAGCAGCAAAGACCAGATTCCAACCTCGGACAAGGGCATTACTGACAATTTATGTTTTGCAATGTTCATATGTTGGGTGGTTAAGGTAAGGCAGGGCTCAAGGATTTCAAGGTATTTTTTTAGGCAAGCTTGGGAAACCAGCGTGGTGTGACCTGCTTCTGCCTACTTCCACTCACACCTCTGCGCAGGGCTTTGCATGGAGGGGGTGAAAGTTGGCTGCACAACAGGGAGCACAACACACTTGGCAGGTTTTGATCATTTAATGGTTCTGAATCATTATTTCTTATAAATTGCCTTTAGATGTTATTATCAAAGAGTAAGTTTGTTGATAATGTCCCATTTAAAGGAAGTTTTATATTCTTTTTTTCCTGCTGCTTAAGGAGATTATCACCATGTAAGAGCAAGTGGCCGATCCTGAAACACTGCAGCAAGAACCACCCATGTGTTCAACCTCCTCCTTTCTGCCCACAACTCCCCTTCTGCCTTCCCATTAGCAGCAATGGTGTATTGTTGGAAGGCCCATCTCCACTCTCCTTCTGGAGGCACAAAGAGCTGGAGATGAAAATCTCCCCCTTCTGTGCTCCTGGCTATGAAAAGCTCCTGGCTATGATTCCCTGAGTGACACAGTCACCTGGGAAGGGCAAGCAAATCCCAACAGCCCTGTATAGAGTGCTCAGTGAAGTGGTCCCTTCTCCACTGGTGGAGTCCTGAGGGAATGAACACTGGGCTCTGAGTACCCCCACCCGCTGCTGGCCCTCAGGCTTTCAAGAGGAAAGAGATCTCATCTTAATGTGCCAATTATCAACACTGGTAGCTCTGCAGCCATACTGTCAGGCAGCATGCCCTTGCAGGGATTAGGATGGATGCTGCAAAATGACTGCAAGAACCTGAGGAAATTCTCTGTATGTGAAGGAATGTGTCCAGCTGTCCTTCAGCCAAGGTGTGAAAAGGGGTGACACGTGTTTGGTTGCCCCTCAGCGTCCTGTGACCATCCCAGCCAGCCTGGTCAGCCCTGTGCTGTTGTGTGTCCCACAGGCTTTGTGAGCTGGCCAAAACCCATGAAGAGAAGAGCTGGTGAGCTCTTCTAAGAAGCATCTTCTGCTCTGGACTGCTTCATCAGACTGAATTCCTAGCTCTCAAATCACGCTCCACAAAATTAACTTCTCGATGTAAAGTACATGATTTTACTACGCAGCCACTAAATATATCTGGTTGGATCAATCCTTCTGTCATTGTGGGGAAGTGTTGTTTTTTTCCTTTGTATATCACATCGCTTGCTCACTGCTGCCATGCCTATCTCTATTTTCAAATGTAAACTTGGTGTGCCACTATCGAGTGACAGTGAAGAGAAGTGGATGTTCTGTGTGACAGCATGTATATAGTAGATGCATATTTGTCCTTAAGGCAAGATGCAATGTTTCATCCCAAGGGAAAGAAGAATGACCTTTAGTCTTTCTGGATATTTTACAATCTGTCCTTCCTTTTCTGTTTCCTGTGAGGTTAAAGACCTGCTGGTGATGATTAAAAGTACAGCAGTTCCTTCTCTCTTTAAATAGTTTTTTTGAGTTATTTCAGAAGTAAGGGGCTAGAAAGGTTTTGTTGCATCTTCCTTTTCATCCTGATGTCCACCAGAAGAAATCAGATTCTGCTGCATTTTACTCTCTAACAAAAGTAAAACTTAGTAACCTTTTCTTTCTGTTAGTACCCAGCAGCTGAACATCCCCTACCCCTCCCAAATTCCCAGAAGGATATATTTTGCAGCCTTCATACCAACAGCTTGCTCGCATAGTTCCAGCATGGGATCTTTAGACTGCAGCTCCTAGCACTTCTGGGTCCGCATAGATTAGCATCTTAGCTGTGGGGAGGCAAGTTCAACAATTTATTCCTAATTAAAACAGAAATGGTGGTCAGGGTTCATATCGGATCTGTTTCCTTGGGCTCCTTTTCTAGTCCATAGCTGCAATATGTTTTTCTGCAGAAGGCTGGCAAAGATATTGTTGAGAGAAAACACAATAAGGTGATGCCAGAAGATCATCTGCATTGCACAGATGGTCTACATGTGCACCACAAATCCAGTGCTTTGGGAAATGTTGAATTTACTCTGCCATGGCTTCACAGCTGATTCCAACACGCACCACAAGCCCCCCTGACACTTCCGGGAAGTGTTGGGCTTGCTGCAAACTCTCTGCAGCTGATCTGTGCAGATGCAGTGGAAATGCCTGGGGGTTCTGGACACTGAGTAACCTAGGGGTTGCTATCGCATGGTGCTTCCAGCTGGGCCACTGGACTGCCAGAAATCCCCCCCAAAGGTAAAGGAAGTCCTCAGGTTCTCTTTTCCTTCCAGACAAAATCTGTGGGCAGAAGAGGGCATGTCCAATTAAACCCAGACATGTTAGCCTTGCTCTGATCTGCCTGCTGGATGTCTGCAAGATGCAGAGAGATCAGGCAGATGATGAATGGTGTGGCAGTCTAAAACCACACTTTGTTGTGAGTAATGTTAGCATATTGATGCAGCCTTTCATTCTCAGCGTTTGTCAAAAGTAATTAGTGTGAAGTTCTCTGCAGGATCAATGTTTGAAATACTTTTTCCACTCCATATTCTCTTCTTTCCCAGTTTATAATCTCCTAAATTCATTTGCTTAACAGCAAATCTGTGCGTAGCAGTTCCATTTATTTGTGTTCATTCTAGCTTCATGATATGTGTGTGGGACTATTGGAATTCTCTCACTGAATAGGATCCATCCCAAGTAGCCAGGAAATTGCATCAGGCCAACCACCCTGCTCTCCTGCTTCCCCAAATAAGAAGGATGCAAAACCAAAAAGCTGTCACTTGTCCTTGCCTCCAGGTTTGGGCTGGTGGCCTCTCAGTCAGAAGGCACTGAAGGAGATCAGACTGCTACAGAGCTGCTGCTGATATTGCAGATTGAACAAGAGAAAACAGAAGCCCCAACATTACCGGTTAATTCTCTTTCTGTAGGCAGCCTGGAGCCCCACACAAACAACTTGGCTGCCTGGAGACAGAGCATTAATACAGACTCCCCAAAGCCCTAGCTGCTAACCAAAAGGAGTAAACACCTTCCAAGGGCAGGAATGCTCTACTCATGGTTTGTCTCCCCTCAGATAAGCGGTGACATACAAACTCACCCAGATTAAAAAACTACCAGCAAATACGCCAAAGAAGAATTTCCTGTTTTAAAAGGCTGTGGAGGTCTCTACTCTGCCACATTAGAAATACAGATTGCAGCTGGGACTGTGAATACACACAGTAACTTCAGTGAGTATCTAGGGGTTTGAGATCCAGAAAAGGAGGGCCTGGCTTTGTGGCTGCTGCCCAGAGCTGGGGTGAGAAGAGCCGGGGTGTCCTGGATCCCCCCTGCCAGAGTGCTGCAAAAGGGGACTCTGACCTGGACTCCTCCAATGGCAACATGGCACAGAGACATGCAATGCCTCAAAGACAGGCAAAAATCATACTTCAAGACATAGTTGATGATCTGGCTGGAAAAGGATTCTGCCACTATGTCACTTCCCCTCCCTGTGCAGCTCTGTTCAGATGCAAGCATTACTTTCTGTTGGAATTTTGGCTGGCATCATTCTGTACCTGCCTCATGCACTCACCCTCTGTCTTTCTTCCCTGACAGATGGCTCTTCTTGAATCATGAAGCTGTTGCTCAGTAATTGCGCTAAGACAATGGAAATAGGGCCTTCTGTTTCTCAGTTTTTCTCATCTGTGAGAAGGTGGAGGTAACTGCGGGCAGGCAGAGATGGAGGAGCAGTTCACCACAGATTGCCTTCCGATCAGACAATCAGAGCGCTTAGCCAGATCCCCACCCTCTTATAGAAGCATATGGAATTGGAACATAGCAAGACCAAAATTCCTCTCGCATCTTTGGGTAAAATTTGTATTAAGAACTTACCTGCCTTAACTGCATTTTGTGGGGAGGGCAGCCCCTGGTGTAAAAGTCACATTATGGTCCCCAGAAGTTCATTTTCACATAGTATTGCTGGTCACGGGGGGAGTCCATTATGTGCGAAGCCCCTGCTGTGCTTGTAGAAATCAGCTGGACATACAGCTTTTCAGCACCAAAGAGGGACAGGCTCTTGAGTACCTAGACATACAATCTCACATAAATTAGCTTAATAGGACCATGTTCCTCACTCCCTGAAACTGAGAGAAAAGGGAGGGTTATTTTTTTATCCTTCAAGTAATGTGCTTTTAACAGGAGTCTTCCCTGGCTGCCATTGTATTGCCCATTTCTAACACTTTCTAACCCACCTTTCTAATTTCTAGCCCATTTTTGCACATCTCTAACCCTTT